>CAAKHB010002675.1:0-21808 GCA_901007665.1 Aeoliscus strigatus
ATTGGTACCAGAACACTCTTCCTCCACTCATCAGGCATCTTGTTACTGTCTAATATTTTGTTAAACAACCTAGTCAGAAAATCTACCGACACTTCCCCTAAACACTTCCATACCTCCACTGGTATGTCATCTGGACCAACTGCCTTGCCACTCTTCATCCTTTTTAAAGCTTTCCTGACCTCATCCTTTCTAATCTGATCAACCTCCTTCCTAATCATTTCTGGCTCCTCATTCCTACGTTCCCTATCGTTTTCTTCATTTAACAATTCCTCAAAGTATTCTTTCCATCTCTTCAACACACTTTCCTCACTGGTGATGACACGTCCCTCTCTGTCCTTAATCAACCTAACCTGCTGTACATCCTTCCCAGCCTGATTTCTCTGCCTCGCCAACCTGTACAACTCCTTTTCCCCTTCCTTTGTATCGAACCTCTCATACAACTCCTCATATGCCTTATGTTTGGCCTTGGCTACTTCCCTCTTCACTTCCCTTGCCCTCTCTTTGTACTCTTTGTGTTTCCTTGTCCTCCTTTCTCTGTCCTGAGGCCACACCTAGCACCTTCCTACCTGTCTCCCTAATCACTGTTGCCGTAGCGTCCCAATAATCTGGAATAATAATAATAATAATAATAATAATAATAATAATAATAATAATAATAATAATAATAATAATAATAATAATAATAATACAAAACAAAGTCTTGGTGCAATAAAATGTCCACATATGTGTATGCAGGGGCTTAAGAGGTTAAGGAAGTCAGGTGCTGCCGTTAGCCGTTCCAGCATTTGGTTCAAGCGTTAAATATCCCCTGTGGATTCTCTCCAATTACCTCCCAAGTGTCCAAGAAGTCGCTGCCATCAGAGATGATCTGACCGTCTTCATCCAAAGGAAAATGATCGTCCCCTGGCTGCAATGGCAACAAGAGAAGTGCTAAAGCTGCAGTAAAGATTGCAGAGGAACTAATAGGCTGTTGGGTCATGATGTGTAACTGTTGCACAATTCACTGAGGGCAGGTTTTGTTTCGACTGTGGAAGTCGAGCAAAGGGTGATCTTGTCTTTAATAGCAACAGTCTAGTTTTTTGGACATAGTAGAAACAGGAAGGCAAACCTTCGCTCCAATAGGGAAGTGCATGAGGTAGAGGTCCACGTAGTCCAGTCGGAGGTCACTGAGAGTCTTCTCACACGCTTTCCTCACCAGAGACGGGAGGTGGGAGGTGCACCATAACTGTGGAGAGAAGGGGAGGACGTAATGGACGGTTGATGTCTTCATGACAGCGTCTGTGTCTGACTGAGGTCTCTTTTACCTTACTGACGATGAACAGATCCTCCCTCTTCACCACTCCTTTCTCAATCATGGCGTGAACCCCAGATCCTAATTCGTCCTCATTCATGTACACAAAGGCACCGTCAATATGCCTGTAGCCTTCGCTGATGGCCGTCTCCACAGCCTTCCTGATTTGTCCTGGCTCTGCCTTCAGAGGACACAGACACATCAGGGTGAACATCACACACACGTTTCTGGTTTGGGACTGGATTCTGTCTGATGAATGTTCAGTGAAAGTGAGCAAAGGGCGTGTTGTTGTTGTTGCTGCTGGTATCACTGGTCTGACCACATGCAGAAAATGTGTTCCAAATTAATATTTACCTGCCTGGTCGGGTTTTGGATCATGTTTCTCCTCTGGGTAAACCAACCGTTGCAAATAGAATGGTTTTGATGGACATTAGAACCATCACACTGATGACTAAGACATGCTTTTTGGCATGTATGAGATGAAAACAGATAAGTGGAGTTCAGGGTCACCCAAATAACTGTAATTGCACCCAGAAGTACTATTTTATGCAAATATGAGTGTTTCGGCCCTCGACAAAACGTTTTGTGGGAGTCTGTGTTGTATTTGGTTTCGGTCCTTGCCATGACAACCATGTTATATCTACTGGAATGATGTGAGCAGATCCAAAGTACAACGTCCTGACTTACCTTCCATGTTCCCAGACCAACCACAGGCATCTGGGCTCCGTTGTTGAGTGTCACTGCAGCCTTCATGTCGAAGCGGTCGTTTCAGCGTGGTGGGATCAGTCAGCTGGGGAACAGACTGCTGCTCAGGGAGGATCCAGCGACTGTTTATGTTCACAGAGTGGGAGGGGCAAGTCAGAGCGAATGTGCCTCTGGCTTTGATTAGTTGTGCCTGGCTGCATCAGGATGACCAAATCAACTGATGGTTAGAAAATGGTGTGATTTCATGCAAGATTTGCAGTAAATGGCATGAAATCTGTGCATAGGGTTTCCATTGCGTTGGGAAAGACAAAGAACAATTGTTTCACACATTTGAATTGCAATCATTTGACTCCTCAGACTTGAAAATTTAACAGGCAGGTAATTTAAATAAGAGACCTCAGTGTCTCAACAAAGAAGTGAATGTATTATTGACGTATAAATAATAAAAAATGATAAATAAGTATATACATATGACTGTATGTTTGTTCAACTGAGTCATAAGACTATTTCATAATCCCCTGCAGTCAGTGGAGGATTTAATTCAACAGCTTTTGATTTAATTTACATTCTAAATAAATGTCACAAATCAATTCAGGTGAAGTACATTCATTTTCTTTTTAATATTTGTGCTACAGTCATATCTGTAATTCCACTGAATATATTTGAAAACCAGGTTAAATACAAAAATCCAGTGTGTATTTCATGTGGTGAGAGCAGAACTTGGTGAAAATGAATCCAGTCAAACATGCTGAGTCACAGTTAGTCAGCCTCTGTGTGTTTTTTCTCAGACATTGTGAAACTCGGCAGATGCCTTGTGCAAACGGAGAGTGGATCAGAATGTGTGTTTAGCAGAGGTCTGATGACGTCTTGGATGAGTCTGATGGTCATTACCCTTAATGAGTGATCAGCACGTGGAATGGAACGCTATTATGAACTCATTTTTGCATATTAATAGACAGTATGTTGGCCAAATTCATTTTCAATCAGCCCCTCTCTCATTACACAAGCTGCTTGGAGAATTGTCGGATCCTTCAGAGCTGCACATTTGGTTGGAATGAAAACCAGAGAGCATGAAGCTCACATCTGTGTTTGATTAGATGCTGGTTCAGGACAAACGGGTTGTTCCTGAAACTGAACTGCAGCTGATTTGAACTGGAAAAGAAGGGATTTTACTGTGGAACGTCAGCGTGAACAACGTGTCCTACTGGCCTGAAGAGATGCTGCTGGGTGTTTTCCTTTGTTGTTCTACTTTGTTGTTCAGCGTGAGGATAAAATTACACCAACATGAGACATGGTGCAGGTTGCCTTCGATTCGCTCTCCATCACCAGAGGGGCCAGTGACCCGTGCTCTCAGTCATGTGCTCTCGTTTTGTGTCTACCTTCAGTCCCATGCCTACAGAAAATGTGACATGACAAATCATTGTGTTTTATACGCTGCATTACGTTGTGGCTTTTTGTAACACAAAGTAATTCTCTCTCCAGCTTCAGACCAGGGATGAACATTACCCATCAGGGGTAAACTATAACTATCAGTTAACTGTGCTTCAGCCCTATTAGCTGTTGAGTTGCAGTCTATTGTGTGTCTTCATCCTCTTTATTCTGACTTGAAGGAGCAGCCATGTTTGCAATCATGTTTGTCCGAACATGGATCAGGAAATACTCTGCGCGTAAACATCATCAGCTGAAGTAAACTGAGAATCACATGCAGCTCTGGTTATCATATTATTGTAAATATGACTGAGTCCAGTGGCTCCTCCCCTCCTGTGGGAGTGGGAGCGCACCCTCTAGTGGCCTTTGTTATTAACAACAGCTCTGAACACATCAGAAACTGCTGTGCAGGTGACTTAATGCCTGTCCCGTAATATTCCAGTTAATGTGTTTACGAGTGTAATCACCTTAAAATTTTGTGCGAGCATATGTTCCCAAAGTTTGTCGATCCTGCTCCTCCAACACTACGCAGCTGAACTCATTCCACACTGTGTAACCTGCTTGTGTGATTGACTCATCTCCATGTTCATGATTCACAGACTCAGCCTGCCACCTCGAGTTTGTTCAGTTAGGAACAAAGAGGCTCATTCAAAAGGAGTCCGAGGAGCACCGTCACGGCAGACGGGTTCCGGTATCAAACCTTAAGAGGTTTCGGGGCAACACATGGAAAAATGATTCGACCTACTGATGTGGAATTATAAAACTAGCTCATGGGCTACATTGTCACATCAGAAGTGGTCGTGTGTCACTTTAGTGTCTAGACTGAGCGGGTTTAACCCCGCAGCTCTCTCCACAGAGCTCCTCACCCGACAAAACACAATGAAACATCCGCCTGATTTTCACCGTGACCCTGTTAAATGATTCGAACCCTTAGAATTCAACAGATTCTCAGGGTTCAGGGGATGAAAGGATGGAGGTTTGTAGATTTTATGTTTTGTTTTGTTTTTTTGGCCACAAAAAAAGACCCATCTCACGTTTTTCTGTGAACTAAAGTCAGCATATTTGCTCGTAACTTTTTATTCATTTGTCATACAATCAACATTCAGGGCACTCTCAGCACGCACGCACACACACACACACACACACACACAAAGTGCAGACAGACAATGACATTTGTACACCACTGTCTAGAAAAGATAGGCAACATAAAGAGCAATGGTGCTAAATATTGCACATGACGATCAGTTGAGGGAAAACAACCTGTCCGAACATTCAGCTTCACAAACCACCTCCAGGTTCTTGTCATCGTCAAAACTGATTAGATAAGTGTACACACGCTTTGCTTGTTGCTACGTTTACCAGCGTTTGTCATGGGACCGATGGTTCACTTGCCCCCAGTGAAGGTAAGGAACGAGGTAACACTTGGCGATGGCTGACTCACCCCCAGGCTCCGTTTTCAAAGCACAGTCACATGCAGGTGCTGTATGTTTGCGGTTATATTTTGCGGTTTGTGTCTTTTTGTTCAGGAAACATGTCGTTCACTTTGCTTCCGTGGGCGTAGCACGCTTTCACACTCGTGAGGAGCACAGAGAATATCAGGGCCTGAAATTTGGAACTGGAATTTAAATAATCGTTTCAACGGATTCATACCTGAGACTAATTTCATTTCAACGACACAGGATACGAGAAAACTCATTGCTACCGGCAACACATTCAAGTAATGGTGTGTGAAAGACTTCCGTGCTGTGAGCGACAACGCAAGTGTGTTATTGCTTGGAAGCAGCTGTTTCATCCAGCCAACTTTGATATTTGTTCCTAGAAAAAAAATACCGAAAACAAGCCACGCAAAACAGTGTTCTAAATCCACCGAGTGATAAATTAGCACTGAACTTCAAAGACACACTGAAAAAACACAAGTGTCTCAGGAGCATTCAGTGAAGGTCGTCACCATGTTCCCCCTCCGCTCGGTCACTGTCCGGCAGTGCTGCTTCCGGGCGCCCTGGAATCTGTTATCAGTCCTGGAGCTGTGGGGGTTAAAGGAGAACATCTTCTCCAAGTCCTCAAACATGTCATCAAACAGTCCTCCGCCTCCTCCGAAGGTCCCCTGCTGAAACTGCCTCCTCTGCCTGTTCATAGTCTCCCGGTGGGCCTGGAAGTGGGTGTCAAAGTGTCTCTTCTGGTGGGCTTGATGGTGGGAGTGGAAGTGGTGTTGGTGTCCCTGTTGTTGACCAAAAGGGTCAAAGTCTTTGAAAAGGTCGTCAAAGTTGAACGACTGGAAGTGCTGCTTGAAGTTGTAGTTTCCGCCGCCGCCTCCGTCTCCGTGGCCCGCGCCTGGTGACGGGCCGTGGCCAAACTGGTCGTACTCCCGCCTCCTCTTATCATCTGACAGCGTCTCGTATGCTGCCAAAGACACAATACACAATACGGTTTGAGATACTGAGATATATATTTGGATTACTTTTCATGACAACGTTATCCCAGCCTGAATACAGGAATGGTCACTCTTCCTTTCCTGTAGACTCCCAAAAGACAGCTGGGAATGTGGACGAGGTGGTGACGTCACTGCTTCTCTTACCCTCGGCTATTTCTCTGAACTCAGCCTCCGCGTCTGGGCCCTTGTTTCGGTCAGGATGGTACTTGAGAGCCAGCTTGTGGAAGGCCTTCTTGATCTGGCGCTCGGAGGCATCTCTGGGCACCCCCAGGATTTCATAGTAGTCCTTCTTGGCCAGGATGAACTCTGAGATGAGCAGGATGTGGACAGCTAGCAGTAACACACACTGCGCTGTGGCCATGGTGCTGGTTCGGGCTCCGTGACGCGGCTGTGGAGAGACACTCGGTTGACGCTTCGAACCTCCCGTCAATAGTCTTCAAACGGTTTAAATGTAAAGTCTGTGTCCTCAACCATCAACAAAACAGCTAAAACTGATATTAGAGCCCATATGACGTTGTTTACTAGTTTCAACACTGGAAACACAACAGGCTGAACAAAATGTCACCCTTTTCCAGTGGCGAAGTGATAAACTTACACAAGTCCTACACACAAACGTGTTAGCGATGCCCTGATTTGCTTCTCATCAAATAAAACCACCCTCGGTAAATAAAGCGGAGAGGAAATAAAGGATTACCTGGAGACTTCGTGACGATGACACTCCTAACTGCCGCCAACCGCTCCAGCTGATGCGAAACGAAAAGCTAACGTTTGTTGGCTAGGTGCGTTGTTGGGCCGTAGCAACACGACTCGCAACGCTATTGGCCAATTTCTGCACGCAGTGACTCCGGTCGCTGTGATTGGTGGAATTAGCGCGCACGTGGACTACACTAAGAAGCCAAGCGATGAGGCAAGAGAGTAATTTTCGCTCATTTCCGTCTTCGTTTTCGGTTCCATTGTCTAACAAGCTGTGACATATTTCATGTTTGCATGGTTATTTGTATCATTTAATGATTTGTGCTGCTGTGGCTAGTGTATGAACATTTATTTGACGAATGACATGTTTCGCCGCTTCGACATGGTGTTGTTACGTTTGTAGGTTACTCATCTTCACAAAACAGAGATGACGACAGTTCCGCCACTAGCTCCGCTCCCCGGCAGTGACAGTTCAAGCATGTCCCCTTTGTTTTTTTAAAACATATTTTAGCTAAAGGTGTCTTTTTTAGACGTTTACATGTAGTCTCAACGTAGACATGCCGCGTTACTGCGCTGTGAAAGTGTGCAGGAACCGGGGAGGAACCGCAGCAAGAACAGACAACAGGAGAATAAGCTTCTATCCGTATGTTGTCTTCTGTGTTTTAGGGTTTGATTATACTGCATCACTGATCGCCTAGCATCTTTACTCAAGCAGTATTGGCAAGGAAGATGTGTAATATTAGATTTTCAGTGTTGTAAAGTTATTATTGTTGTACAATGTGGTGTGTAGTTAATGTAACGAGTAAGGGACGATATGTGTGTTCCATCATTAACAAACATCATAGTCTGTTGCTGCCCCATGAAATTTAGCGATATTAAACATGTTCACGTCTCTACACATGAAAGATTTCCCCTGCTGGATAAACCACGGCTTCGAAAATGGGTGGACAACATGAGGCGGGAGGAGTGGACCCCAAGCCGCCATCAGTATCTGTGCAGCGAGCACTTCACCGAGGACTGCTTCGACATCCGATGGGGCATCCGCTACCTGAAAAACACAGCCATCCCGACCATTTTCCCCTCTGTTGAAGATGTATGTATCTTGCAACACAGCAAAAGCATCTTAGGACTGATGCTGACACCCATGTTGACCTCTGTATGTTCTTATGTTACATTGTGGTGAACGGTTGTTCTACTTTGCCTCGATGAACATCTTGTGTTTTTACCTCAGGATGGTGAGAATGTTACCACAAATGAACGAAGCCCTAAATCCAGGACCTTTGAACCTGGATCTGAACCTGCGAGATCCAACCCCCTTCACAGTAAGAGGCCGCTCATATTGAGCCGAACATGTAAAAGGTTCCAGCCATTTGCCGAGCACACAGACATGACACATCCCATTCATGTGTTCGAGCTGCCTGTGGTCTCCAACACCAGCGTCATTTGTAAGTCAGACATCTCTGACGTACATGTGCCTGCAAGTGAAGCACCGGGTGAAGGAGCGAAGCCAGCAGCCTGCCTCGCCCTGACTTCCCAGGACGAGCTCCTTTCTGACGAGCAGACTGACGCGTCTGTGACGGCGTTGTATTGTGAATCACTGAACACTTCCTCTGCTGCAGAAGCCGACACGGATGCAGCTGCTCTCCAACCAGAGTTGGACCTGGCTCTTAGCTTCGTCCCTGTGGACACTGACATGGGAGATGACGTGAATTGCTTTTTGGGGGAGAGAGGACTCGATGAGGAGGAGCCCATCTCTGTTTACGAGCACTCGTATTGCCGACCGGACACTGACAAAGACCAGCTTTGGAGTAAAATCGTGAGTTTGCATGCAAAGATCTTGGAGCTGGATCGCAGGGAGGAGAGCACTGTAGCTAAAATTCGTGCCCTGGAGACTGAGATCGCCCTGCTGAAGAAGGATGGCGCTGTTTCTAAAGAGAAGCAGAAGGTCTTAGAGCACTGTATTTCACACGTGTTGCTCTAATTCTATAACAAAGTGACTGACACGGACTGTGTATCTGGTCACTGGATCACCCCAGTCACTTTTTTGCCCCCACATGGTTTGATACGTTACATGCTGTGCAACAGCAGTTCTTACTTAACTCGTGGTCTTTAACATGGCTTGTGTTGTCGCTAACTGTGTCCCCAAGGTGGCGCTGTTCTTGACAGCCTTCACTGACTGAAAAAATGTCGTAATTCGTTGCCATGTGAGTTTGCATGAGGTCATATTTGTTTCTACCTGCTCCATCATTACAGTTGTTTCCTTCACTCCAGTTATTTTGATTATTCTAACTGACAGTTGATGTACACCCAAATTTAAGTATCTCAGAAAGCAGAAACAAGATCAATACAGACGCATCTCAGTAAATTAGAATATTAATAATATAATATGAAAACGGTTTTTTTTTTCAGTAAATAATTTAAACAAGGGAAAACATCTTTACAGATATTTCATTTTGAGGATTTTCTAAGATACTACTACTAATAATGCATCAGTCTTCTATAGTTCTTTCCTAGACAAAGACGCTTTACATCATTCATTCTGAATTTTGGGGTCTTCATTCGCTGTAATTTATCATCAAAAGGAACAGAAATAAACACTGGAAATACATCCATCTGTGGGATGAACCCATATGTGAAGATGTGTTTCATTTTTTGAACTGATATACAGAAAAGAACTGAGCTTTTGACGATACTCTAATTTATTGAGATGCACCATCTTCCTCTCGCGGCACATCAAATCAGCGTTTGATTGGGAAGATGCTGCCGTGGCTCCCAACAATATCCACTCATGCGATACAAACCTCTGTGTTCTACAATCACCGGCATGTTGCTATAAATACAAGCTCATTTTATATTCATTATTCCCATGAGTGGAAGTGCAGTTCTGCGTACTGCCAGGTAATGACAGTCGTCTGACACCAGAATGGTCAACGAGCTGGAGAACCACCACATTCTCTGCATACAGGCCCTCGTCCACAGCAACGGCAGCTGACGACATCAGCTCATTGCAGGTGGCTTTGTGGTTCTTAAACGTGACTGTTTTTGGACCGAAGCTACACTCACTCTCTTTTTTTTTTTTTTTTTTTCAATGATTTGATGTCTTGTTTTCAGCTGAACCCTCAACGGCTGGGGTGGAATTAGTTTAAAGGATCTCCCACTTCTCTGTCCTTTAATTAGTCATCCTGGTATTCCAACAAAGCGATGCATAATCCAATTGGGATCTGCATTCCATGATGAGACTGGTGGTTTCCTGCACTTGTCGCAGAGTAGAGCATAGGACTTGTGAGACTCCTGTTGCGGAAGGAAAACGAAAACACACCACTTACATCTGAGCGCGACATTATGTCAGTGAATACAAGGCTGCATTCATACTGAAGAGGCAGCACAGATGCAGGCAGGGTTCATTTGCTTTTCATAGACGACAAATGGAGTGCCGGCAGGTATGAATCGGTAGTGTAATTATAATAATTCCAGGGTTCTCGCTTCCACAGTGAGATTCAGATTTGATTTTGAAAATTGATTGCAATTATTTTTCTATGAATGCACACAAAATGAAATAGAAATAGAAAAGTACTTTAATCATCCCGTGAGGGAAATTCACATGTCACAGCAGCCAAAAGTGAAACAGACATATTTACAAGTTCTATTTAAATAAAAGGGGATGTCACCACAGAACCAGCACCAGAAAAACAACTTTAATTCTTTGAATAAGTTACACAAGCAGTCTGACATGACCTTACAACCACACATGGAGCAAATCATGTCTGCACCTTATAACTACAGGTTTATGTTAACAGGCCTCAAGGTTAAGTTCCATCATCCTCTGCCACAGTTTATCTTCTGTTACAGCCACAAACTGTTTCCGGAACATCACAACAGACAGTTTCTGTCACTTCAAATGGTGTGATACAGTCATCTTGGTCAGCTCCCTCAGCTGTAGTAGAGGTAAATCCAAGGGTTGGTGCAGCTGTTGAGACTGGCCAGCAGCATGATGGTGACAAACACTGGACCTGAGAGAAAGAGAGAGAGAGCGAGAGAGGTGACAACATTCATTCTCAAAGTTTGAAAGTTATTATAGCTTTCAAAGGCAAAGTCAGCTTCATTGTCAATTTTCACAATCAAAATACCATTCCCTGTCTGCAGCAAGCACACTTTAATTAAAAAAAAATATTCACACAAATATTCCAATAGAAATTTAATCAAAATATAAATAAAGCGCCGTCGTGGTAGGTGAATCATATGTACTTTCAGCAGGGAATGTAGAATGGAATATATAGTCTGATATGAACTCCAGCTTGCACCAGTGACATCTAATATATTAGGTCACCCTGGGATTGCTCGGATGTTATTGGACACACACAAACACGCACGTTTACAATGCCGCAGCACCACTGTAACCCGAATAGATTCAATCATGAACTGCAAAGTTTGAGCTGTGTTTACAGTAGTGTCAGACTCTGAAACTGAAGCCATCACGTCAACCAGGGTCGTCCACCACGTGACCAACCTTCGGTGGGCGCACTGCTCGGGCTCCACGCAGACCACATCTGAACAACGAAGAAGGGGCCCCAACACACCGTGTGTGCCATGATGATGACGAAAGTCATTTTCACAGTCTTCAGCATGGCGTTGGACAAGCCCCTGGTGTTGGCGCGTCCCGCCTGCAGCGCCTTCCTCTTCATGTTGAAGTAGATGGTGGTGCAGATTTGGATTTGGCAGTAGAGCAGAATGGCGGCGGGCAGGGCGAACACGGACAAAGTGATCCAGCTGATGTAGACCCGGTTCCCCCAGGGTTCGGAGAACGTCGCCCAGCAGTCGTACAGGTTGTCGCCCACCTCCCGCAGAGAGAAGATGAAGAGCTGAGGAGCACTGAAGGCCAGAGAGACCATCCACGCTGCGCCGATGGACACGTACCTCCGAAACGAGCTCTTCAGGAAGGAGACCATCGGTCTGCGCACCGCGTTGTACCTGTCGATAGTCATGGCCACGATCATGTACGGCGACGCGAACATCCCGACCACCTGCAGGTACTTGACGCCTCGGCAAACGGTGTCGGTGCCTCGGAACCGGTGCGTAATTTCGATGGAGAGCTGCGGCAGCACTTGGAAAAACGCCACCGCCAGGTCCGCCAAGCACAGATGCAGGAGGAACAGATGCGTCCGTGTGTTCCTCTTGCGCTTCTTCCAAAGCTCCACCAAGAAGACCAGGTTGCTGCATGTTGCGAGCACAAAAACCAAACCCAAAACTCCAGCGCGGACGTGCGCAAAGCGCTCGTACCCCTCCTCATCAGCTGCCTCCGCCGATCTGTTGCTGCCGGTATCCATGAAGTGTCTCTAGCGTAAAATTTACATTATATGTGCTGTTTGCGCAAAGATCCTCCGTCTGTCTGCTCCTGTGACGCATCACGCTGTGGCAGGAGAGGAGAGGACGCTCACACACAGTCATCAAGAGTTCAACCACTTTCCACAGGACCTGTCATTCTGTCACCACTGGCTCCTCATTGAATAAAAAAAAGACATTTTATCTTGACCTGAACGCGTGATTTGTTATTATTAGTAATGACCTCTGACCCCTAATGGTTTCTGTCTTGGCTGGTTGAGAGTGTGTTTCATCTGCAAAGTTGCTGTGATAGAGAGAGATTCATCTGTGGGCAAAAGATAAGAAATTTGTCCTTTTGTTGTTTTTAATGCAAATCGAAACAACAAATGAAATACATGACTTATTATACTTCACCTTATTCACATGTGTGCGTTGTTTCTGTTTTGAATATTCCAGAAAGGACAACAGACAGGTCCCTCTGACAGGTTTAAATACAAGAATCAGTTCATCATCAGAATCAACAAGCTAAAAAAATAGGTCATTAGACAATTGAGAAATAAAAAAAAGGCAATTTGTTTGCATAAAATCAGTCAATTAACTATCCGAAACAGATGAAACTTGTGTAAGTGCTGAAAAAATGTAATTTGAATTGAACTGTCAACTTAATGGACCAGTCAACTGTACCACCGGCTGTGATGTCAGTTTCTGTAAGAGGTCTGACATTTCCTGACAGCAAATACAAAACCTAAGTGCATGAAAATACACCACACGTTGGAGGGAGTGTGAAGGATGCGACGGCTCTAAAAGAGGTCATTATGTACAACACAAAGGGGGATGTTAAAACTGTAAAACCAGCAGTGATTTGAGGACAATAACACTTGAATCTTCATGGCTTGAAGACTTACATACGAATTCATGAAATAAACATAAGAGCCCCATCAAGGCAAATCAGCCAGTTCCACCACAGAAGAGATGTTCAGTGGAAATAGACATGTGGGGGAGGTTACTGGAAAGCAGCACTGGCCACCGCTTCACCCATAATGAATCCCTGGATGTCAGGGGACAGGTTACACAATCAAAGTTGGACGTGGGCTGGCGGTAAAGAAGGTCACGAGAAACACATTACATTTGTATACTGTATTCCAGGTGATTTTTGAAGCAGAAGAGGCTGCAGATTGCCGTGTGTTCTTTAGGTGTGACAGTAGACGCAGGCTGTGTTAATTCGTCTGAGTTCTTCCTCGATGTTTATTTATGTAGTTAAATGACTTCTACACGATAATCAAGTCAAAGGTGGTGGCTGCAGAAGGTGTGGATGCTCCGTTTGCTTAAAAATGTTTCTCTAGCTCACCTCACATATTTTTTTTTAATATACGTCGAATAACATTTGGTTGGTGAATGTAGTGCCTCCTTTTTTATATACATGCTTGTTACCTCCACCAAGGACATGCACAAACGTCAAACCTCATGTACAAATAAATTATCACCCACATAAGCTGACAATTGTGGAACACTGACCTCAGAGATATATTTCAATGCAGAATATGCAGGTAGTCAGCAGTCTGTGAGGTACCAACCAAATACATTTTAATGGCCTTTAAAAAGGTCACTATCCTCTCCTCATCTCAGCACAACATGGATGAAGTGGGATTCAAACCCAGGGATTTTAGGACAAAATCATCCTTATTGTATTGTCATCCTTGTGTATTAGTACACAATCATACATTGTGTACTAATACATTAGTACGTCCAAGATAGCTTTTCAACTGATTTTTCAATGAAATTATGAACCACTATTCCAAAAATGTTTTGTGGTGTTGAGTGATTGAATGGGGTGTCCCTTGTCTGCCAGTTTAAACGTGTTTTTGTCCACGGTGCACTTCGTGTATATGATGAATGACAATAAAGACACTTTGACGATTAAGTCAGTTAGTATAAAACACAACTAAAGCGCCATGAATGACGTTCTGTCAAAGAGCCTGAAATTCTCCTTCCAAAGAACCTGCACGACGCCCCGTTGCGTCACTTCCGTTTAACTTCCTGTTTTCTAACTAGCGCCAGTCGGTACTTTGTCAACGTCCGATTGAATGAAATATTACAGAAATACAACTAGCAGTCTGTTTCATAAGGTACGACACAGGTGGTTTGTGTATTTTGGCGACTTCGAATTCAGATAGGTTTCACTTCCCTCTCCTGCTAACATTAGGCCAGCTGTTGTTTTTATCTTGTAAAGACAAAATGATACCCCACACGCGTTGTTTGCGCATTTCATCGAGTCTGTACACATTTGAAACGCGTTGACATTAGGTTGACGTTGTCCGTTTTAGGGTTGCGACCAAGCTAAGCTACATGTAGCATGTGTTAGCATCAGAAGGATCCAGAAATGTCGCGTACGAGATGGATCAAAGGTCCATCACTCTCCGCAGCGCTGCCTTGCTCTCGATAACGTCCGCTAGCCATTTGTCCGTGAACCGGGTTCTCCTCGGAGTGTGGACCAGCCTGTTGGACTCCACTATGAAGTGGACTTCCACTGGTTCACTCGGGGGTCTCTCTTTCCAGATGTCAAACACAAAGTAAACGCTAGCCGTCCCCGGAATCGGTTTCGGCGGGGTCGGGGTGCTAAACCGGGCCCGGTAGTGGTAGAAAGTATGGCGTTCTTCTTCGTTCGAGTGGAGGAAATCCAGGCTGTAAATCCAGCAGGGTGCCAGCTCCCATGTTCGGATATACTCTGCAATCTGCTCCTTTCCCACCTCCACCGTGAAGTCTTTGCCGGCTACCCAGCTAGCATCTGTCCCAGGAGCAGGGACAGTGTGCCGGTGTAGTTCCAGTATGGTTTTAACAACTTGACATAACTCCGCAGGAAGATTTGAAGTATCCGAGGCTTTGTGCTCTTCCATCTCGAAACGAACCACAACTGCTTTAAGTAGATATTTTGCCAAAGCTGCTGTTTATGTTGCCTTGGATGTTTCCATGGCGACCAACAGGGAGGCTGTCAGATGGAGCCCCCTGTTGGCTTGTTTATCATTTGCAGTGAAACATGAGTCTTAAACGTGTGGAGATGCTCGGCGTAAATAACCCTGTCTATTCTTTGTTTTCCTTTTTTCAGGATACAACCAGCAAAATTAAATGCTAATTTGCTCCAAAATGGGAATTCTACAAAACGTTTGCAGCTGATTGCAGGTACCCGGCCGGAATGCTGCACAGTTCCACACAGATTCCTTTGCTGAATCCACTTAAACCTCTTCACTGCTGTTCCCAGTAAGCCGTCAGACGCATGTCGCGGATCAGGACCACGTTAGACAGTGTCACCAAGGCGGTAGGCAGCACAGACCTCATCTCCAAGTTTTCCCGTCTCAAGCCTGGCACAGCCAACAGCACCCATGTGGAAAAAGTCTTGTTCGAGGCAGAAACGAATTGCCCGGCGGCGTCCACGCCACCTGAGACCGGCATGAAAGAAAAGAAGAGCACGTCAGAGGAAGAGGTCGACGAGCAGCAGGACCAAGTTGTCGCAAAACCTTTGGTTGTCTCCCAGAAATCCGGTTCGGTGTCAGAGGCTAAGGGGTCTGCACCCATCTCTTCCTCGTCTCTGGCAAAACAAACTGTGCAGCTCTTTCAGCCAGCAGGCCTTTCAACCAACATGGATGAGACATACAAAATTCTGGCTCAGCACATCAACAGCTACTTTGGCACCAGCACACCAGTGGAAGAAGGTGACGACCAGCCACAGCAGCACCAGGACGCTGCCGTGTCTGAGCCCATTCTCAGCGCCGGCTCTCAGAAACATGATGACGAAACTCTAGTTATGTCACTAGTATCAGAGACGAAGAGCATCGAGGCGTCCACCATCTCTCCCTCTCCTCCTGCTCCTCCCACCTCTCAGTCAGAGAACCCCACACACATAGAAGCAGAGCCCTCCACCGCAGCTCCCGGTGCAGAAAAAGCAGCCACATCTGCCCCTGATCCTGCTAGTTCCCCTAAAAAAGGATTCACACACTATCTGTCCTACCCTCGCCCCAGCGTACAGGCGTTTGTCGGCAGCTACATCGCTCCTCTGGTCCCCAAATTCAGACACGATTCCAAAAGCGTTACAGCTGAAAAACACAAGCTCCCGGAAGCCCCTGCAGGAGAGTACACTGTGGACAAGGCAGGAGAGAAGACGGACAGTGAAGAAGAGAAAGCACAGAAGGAGAAGGAGCGGCTGCTGGCACAAAGGGAGAAGGTACATTTCTGCAGTACCTCCTCCAGGTATCATCATCCCGATCCTGTCTGCATTTGTCTTGCAGATAATTGCCAGGGTGAGTGTGGACAACAGGACCAGAGCTCTGCTGAAAGGCCTGCAGAGGGTCACTGACATCAGCCTCCTCACCAGTCGAGTGGAGGAGCTGAGCTGCCATCTGCTGGAGTTCCCTGAGACACGGGGTGTGGTCATCAAGGTGTGTGTGTGTGTGTGTGTTTGTGTGGTTATCTGTTTACACACAGGCTGCATCAGACAACTGTGTGATAAATGATTGATATTTTCACTTTGCAGGAGAAAGCGCTGCCTTGCCTACTCAGTTTGCGTCAGGCCTCAGACCTTCGTCTCCAGGCTGCTGTGAGAGAGGCGCTGGCCCTGATTGGCTACACAGAGCCGGTTAAAGGGAGAGGGATCCGGATCCTGGCTATTGATGGAGGAGGGACAAGGTAACGTCGGTTTTAAAAAAACAAAACAAAACAACTTCAATGTCTTTGAATAGAGTAAACAGTATTTTGTTGTTTTTTCAGGGGATTGCTGGCTCTGCAGACTCTTCAGAAACTGGAGACTTTGACTGGGAAACGAGTCCACCAGCTCTTCGACTACATCTGTGGCGTCAGCACCGGTACGTGTTTTTATTTTCATGTTCCTCTTGCTCACTCTAATCTTGACTTTCACTGGATCACATCGCGCGGCTCTTCTCTTTAGGAGCTATCCTGGCTTTCATGCTGGGGATTTTTAAGATCCCCCTCGAAGAGTGCGAGGAGATGTACAGGAAGTTAGGCTCAGACGTCTTCAAGCAAAATGTCATCGTTGGAACGGTCAAGATGGGCTGGAGTCATGCTTTCTATGACAGTGAAATCTGGGAAAACGTCCTAAAGTAAGTCTGCCAGATTGCCTGCTCCACCCGTCAGGCATTTTTCCACCTTCAATTATCCAAGGGTTTATTATCTGCTGATGGCGTTGTTCAATCATTTTTCATCTGTTCTGCAGGGAACGCATGGGTGAGGGTCGTATGATTGAAAGTGCCAGGGATCCACACTGCCCTAAAGTAGGTTTAATGTCTTTCCAGCTCTGTACAAGTACTTGTTTTTATATGTAAATGTGTTCATGTGATTAGCTTACTTTCCATGCCCTGGTTTCAAATTTAAATAGTTTTAAAACCATGAATTAGTCAACAGCATGACTTGAAATATTCTATCCGTCCACCAGGTGTCAGCAGTGAGCACCATTGTGAACAGGGGCTTGCCTCTGAAGGCATATGTGTTCAGGAACTACCGACTCCTGCCAGGAGTGAGATCCCACTACCTTGGAGACTGCACACACAAAATGTGGCAGGCTATCAGAGCCTCGTCCGCCGCCCCCGGCTACTTCCAGGAATTTGTGCTGGGAAAAGACCTCCATCAGGTATGGCTGGAACTGGGAGATTAGATCAGATGGTGATAAAGGAGGACACACACACACACACACACACACACACACACACACACACACACACACACACAAGAAGTCCAATCTCTGTGGAGGCCCCTAGTTTGAAGTCAGAGTCATTTACATGATTCCACGCTAATCAATACAAATTCTCAAAGAGACACTGGACTGTGTGTGTGTGTGTGTGTGTGTGTGTACGTACATATCAAAGATGTGTGTTTCACCAGTCTAAGCCCTTGGTCTAGCCACTCCTCTCTGGCTGTCAGTGTGATGGAACGAAAGTGAGAGACCGGTGTCGCCAGAGAATCCTTGAAGCTGGTCAATGTCCTCCTGGTTCCCAGTGGAGGAGAACATCCAGTGTATTCATGTAGGACTGTTACAATGTGTTTCAGGTGACTAAAGCTGTGTGGCAGTGTGAGTGTACTGACACATTAAGTTTACAAGGAAGGAGATCGGTTAATGAAAGTCTTTGTTTATGTCAACTGACGCTAAAACAGAGCAAATACAACACGTTTCAGGTTTTCAAACATATCCTGAAACCCCGATGGGAGCCGGTCAACTGGTTGTTTAGAACAGATGGATTTGGGGTGACTTTTATGCTCAAGGCTTCTCTTCATCACGATTAGCTTCGTCCCTCCTCCTCAGTGTGTTCTCTCCCCTGCCATGTCCCGGTAGACATCCCCTTTGCAGTGTTTCGGTCAGAGACATATTCTAATCCCCAATCCCTCTCGGCGTATTCACCGATCCAAGCCTTGATCCCGCCTGGCATGAATTCAAACCCAAATCCCTTCTGCCACTAATTTGCTCAACGCGACCAATCAGATGCTTGCGAGTATGTCCTCTGATGGGTTAACTAACACCTCCCTTTTTGAGGATGAGCATTGTGTTCCTGTTTACATCTTTGCTCCGTCCCTGTTGGGAGTTTTTCTCCCATGGACACTGACAGTGATGGAAAGATGGCGAGTGAATGAGCTGTGTGTGTCGTTCTCCACATTCCTCTTGGAGCCGCAGTCGCCACCCACCGGTCTCACTTCTACTCCAGCCCCAGCAGCCGTGTTTTTCCTGGAGATAAAACACGTGTCTATGTCCCCTTATTCACATCATCAACAGCTGGTACTTGTAAAGCGATATGACCGTTGACAGACTGTCCCCGTGTCCGTCAGGACGGAGGACTCCTCATCAACAACCCCACAGCGTTGGCCATCCACGAGTGTAAGTGCCTGTGGCCCAACACCCCACTGCAGTGTGTGTTGTCCCTGGGCACGGGACGCCACGAGACGGCGGGAAAGAACAGCGCCACCTACACGAGCCTCAAAGCAAAGCTGACGAACGTCATCAGCAGCGCCACCGACACCGAGGGTAAACGTTTGACCGCCCACACCCATGTCAACCAGTGTCCGACATATTCACATTGTGCGTCTTCCATCCTCCCCCTCAGAGGTGCACACCATGCTCGACGCCCTCCTGCCCCCGGACACCTACTTCCGCTTCAACCCGCACATGAGCGAGGACATCCCGTTGAACGAGAGCCGCACGGAGAAGCTGAATTTCCTCATGAGCGAGGGCGACCGCTATCTGGAGCGCAACGAGGACAAGGTTAGGAAAGCGGCTAGCGTGCTGGGTCAAGAGAAGAGCAGCATCCAAAGACTGGCAGAGTGGGTCAAACTGAAGGCCGACATGTACGAGGGCTTCCCCTTCACCGCCAAGCTGTAGGCAAGGGTAGCAGGAGTCCAAAGAGAATTTGTAGATGGACAGTTTTTAAGCATGGGGGGGGGGCGTTTGGAATTCCCCATTGTAAAACGGCTGAATTAACCAAACTCTGAGATATTGTACCAGTCATGTGTTTTTTTTTTTTAAAAGGACAGAAGGAATCGGTAGGGTTTGATGATGATTCACTGGAGGGGAATCAGACTGAAGACAAGCATGTGTACAGGTCGGTATCTACCTGCAGGTGGAACAGCACAAGAACAGTCTTGCCAGTTACGGGTTTTTTTTGTTTTTTTTAAGAAAAACAGGAAGCAGCGTCAGCGTTTCCGTGACTTGAATCCATTCAGATGTACTGTAACTAACTCATGGTCGAACAGCGAGAACACGATCTGCCTATTTCAGACACTGTACAGAAGAAGCTACATTACGCACTTTGTAAAATTCACTGTAAATATTTGATGTAATTATGGATTTATTGTCTGATTAATGCTCTTGTTGAATTTAAAGGCGACCTATTGTCCTTTCTTTGTTTTCTATCACATAAATAATTTAATAGTTGATATTCACGACGCACGAACATTTCAGGTGGGTTTGTCTCCATGTCCGTGTCTGTGAAACGGAGTCTGGCTGTGTTAAAATGAGAATGATTATAAATATGTCATCGAACCTCCAGCAGAGTCCCAGGACACGAGTACTAATAATAATCTGAGCATGATTACTCTTCATTTTGTGTATCGGCAGGTGCAGCCACTCTGAAATTTGTTTTGTTCTAATGAAGAATCCGAATGGGATCGCACCGCTTATCTTATGTTGACACTTAGTCCAATGAAACTTTTGCCTTGAACTTGGTCAAAGCCTGAATCCCTCGTCCTCCGCTCAGATTGTTGCGTCATTCTGACATGAACAACCCCAATTACCCAGAAGGCTCTTCTCTATATGCTTGGTGGAATGCGAAAATAAAATTAAAAAAAAAACACATGAAATAATAAAATCTGTCTTTCAAAACATCTCTGTCGTCCATTTCAATTGACAGCTTGTGTTAAATGTTGTGGTGTTTGTAAGCTGGTTTCTGGTCGATGTCATCTGGTGATTGATTGCTGGTTGTGGGTTTTTTTTTCCAGTTGCACACCTCGACTATCTGCTTGATTGTTTGGATCCCATTGAGGATCCACTGACCTTCCACTGCGTTCGTTCCTCCCAGGCACACTGGTGTTACCTCTATCGAGAACAATAACATAATGACATGACAATGGAATTTCACCATAGTTCCCATTTTGGAGTTTTACTTTGTTTTGTTATCCTCCATCGTTCTCATTCGGAGCTCGAGCTCGAGCTTTAAGTGCAAAGGTGTTTGACGCTCCAGTCTTCTGTCTGGACGTGTGAGCGTCTTTGACAAGTCACAGCCACGACAAATGAGGTGAACATGAGATTAACGCTCCCTGGCAATTTCCCTGAGCATGAAAGGCAGAGGTGCCGAGGTGAAGTGTGGTCTGCCAGCCTGTGTTTACATGTGGGAGAGGGAGAAAATGACATAACCACGACACTGTCAGTGTCCTCTTTCTGCTGCCTCGCAGGAAAAAAAATCTAAAACCTACGGCATTCCGGATGTACAGTGGGGAAAGTCTGGTCAAAAATTTTATTTCAATGTGCAAAAAGAAGCCAAGGAAAGATGGAAAATATCTCCAAAAGCATCAAATTACGGATTAGACATTCTTATAACAAATTAAAAAGTCTGATCTTCTCACATTTGTTTGCAGTCTGAAAATAACAAAGCATCTGCAAAAGTTTGGGCACCATGCAGAGTTTATAGCATGCACCGCCCCCTTTGGACAGCTGAGACCTGACAGTGTCATGGATTGTTCACAATCATCGTCTGGAAGGACCAGGTGATGTCAATCGCAAAGGTTTTCAATGCCCAGACTCGTCTGACCTTGCCTCAACCATCAGCACCTTGGGTTGTCTGGAACACTAAAACTGAAAATAATGGATGCTCACAAAACGGGAGGACTTGAAGAAGAGAGCACAGCTGCTTCAGATGCCAATGTCCTCTGTTTGGAATGTAATTAAGAAATGGCAGTCATCAGGAACAGTGGAAGTTAAAGCAAGATCTGGAAAATTGTGGGGGAAGCAAGTCAAAACCTACGTTTGTCTGCACGACCCCTCCAGAAGGATCCGTCAGACAGGGGAGCTGCAGCCAGTGGAACAGGGAACATTTCATGAGTGGAAGAAAAATGGATTAAATAAAAAATTTCAGCAAATTTTGGATGCTAACTTGATGCCATCAGTGGAAAAAGCTGAAGTTAAAGAGAGGATGGTTTCTACAAATGGATACCGATCCTAAACTCACCTCAAAATCCACGGTGGATTACATCAAGAGGCATAAACCGAAGGTTTTGTTATGGCCTTCACAATCTCCTGACCTAGTTCAAATTCTATGGATAGACCAGAGCTGTGTGTGTGTGTGTGTGTGTGTGTGTGTGTGTGTGTGTGTGTGTGTGTGTGTGTGTGTGTGTGTGTGTGTGTGTGTGTGTGTGTGTGTGTGTGTGTGTGTGTGTGTGTGTGTGTGTGTGTGTGT
>CAAKHB010002675.1:65466-84706 GCA_901007665.1 Aeoliscus strigatus
ATGAGTTGAGACGTACTGTGAGGCATAGCGATGTAGAAGTTAAGGGTTAAATGGTATATCTTTCATAAATTATCATGCAATAACCTTACAATTTAAAAATATTGTGCTGTAACCTTACATACCTAAATTATCATGATACAACCTTTTAATGTAAAAATACCATGTGATAGCCTTACTGCAGAAATATCATACTTATAAACTTACATTATGAAATTTGCAAAAATATGACGAAAATATGGCTAATATATCATGTTTTACTGTATTGCTTATTTATCATGCTACAGCCTTAAATCATGATACTATCATTCTATATAACCTTACAGCTGAAATATAATGCTTTAACCTAATGTAAATATACCATAACTCAACAATGTGAAAATCTCTCGCTAGAACCTTACATTGATAAATGTAAGGTTACTGCTATAAACGATGAAATTGTGAAATCATCATGCTATAGTCTGAGCATCTGAGCATCATATCAAATTTGCATCATGAAAATATTTTGCAATAACTTTACATTGTGAAAATATCATGCTAGATCATATCATAACCTCACAAAGTACAAAAATGTAATGCTATTACTTTACGTCACCAAAATATATTGCGATATCCTTTCGTCGTTACCTAACATCGCTCGATGATCATACCTCAAAGTAAAAATGGAACCTTAGTATGCTACAGTCTTAAAACAAAACAAAAAAAACATATCAATATATTATATTTTTACATATATTTTACATATTTACATAAGTTAAAATCTCTCTACGACAAATGATCATGGTATAAACTTATAACATAAAAATACTCTACATTGTGAAAATATGTAACTAACCACTTGAGCATATCATGAATATCATGTCAGATACAATGCAGGCTACAACATAAAAACTATTATGTTATAGCTTCATGTTGCAAACTGTAATGTTATAGTTTTGTCTTCTTTCAGCTTGTCCCTCTTCAGGGGTTGCCACAGCGAATCATTGATTTCCATCTTTCCCTGTTCTCTGTATCCTCTACTCGGACTCCAACTATCTCCATGTCCTCCCCCACTGCATCTATAAACCTCCTCTTTGGCCTTCCTCTCTGTCTCCTACCTGGCAACTCCATCTCTAACATTTTCCTACAGCAGAGTTACAGATACTTAGATTCTCTTTAGGAGTGACCAGGATGGACAGGATACGGAATGAGGTCATCAGAGGGACAACACAGACAGGAAGGTTAGGAGAAAAAGCTAGAGAGGCTAGATTGAGATGGTTTGGACATGTGCAGAGGAGGGACAGTGGATACATTGGTAGGAGAATGTTATAGTTTAACACATAATTTCCAATCGATTCTGTCCCTTCCTCCCTTAACAATTGATCATTGTCGGATCTGATGCACCACATGCTTCTGTCATCCATAATAGATGTTTTGAAGGTCATTTATGATGCACAGCACATGGTGTAAACGCCTATTTTGTAGTCTTAAATGTTTCTATAACCCTTAACATACGTGTGTGTCGATCTAAGGCAAACAGATGTCAAAGTAACGCCATCATCCTGATGGGATGGCTGTGCTTTGAAAACGCGTGAAGAGATTGTATTTGTGTGTGTGTGTGTGTGTGTGTGTGTGTGTGTGTGTGTGTGTGTGTGTGTGTGTGTGTGTGTGTGTGTGTATGTGTGTGTGTGTGTGTGATGCACAGCAGCATGATGCCTGCATCCCTCCCATCCTCCCTCCTCCTGTGGACCAATCACAGCCTCGCCAGCCGCTCTGCCAGTCATCCGCTTTCCTCCAATAGAAAAGTTGAGAGGAACGGGACGCTCCGGCGGGTTGGGGCTGTGGGACGATGCGGTTCGGGTCCAGGTGTGCCATGCCAGCAGCTTACTGATAATTCATTGTCTACCTCTAAGGTAAGGACATCACGGGAGAGCGTGTGCTTAATGCGGCGCGGTCATATACAGTATATGTCTGGAGTTTGACGATCTGGAGTGTGTGCGGAGCTGAAATGGACCGGACGGCTCCGGAGTACCGCAATGCAGAGCTGAGGAAATCTACCGGTGTCGCTCATTGGGGTGAAGTGATGTAAGGGGCTGCGCAGTTACTGACATGGAGGGTTTTATAGGGGGAGACAGGACTGCGACAAACACAAACTAACAGGTCTAACTGCGTCTTTGTGCAGTTGTTCTAGTCCCAGCAGCACCTGCAGAGACCGGAGAGAGGAGAGAGGACGCGGTCAGATGCGTCAAGGGCGCACAGAGCTGCTGGATGCTCCTAAGAACTCACTGTCGCTTATGGGCAGGAGGGCAACTCCCTTCATCACAGGGTTCTTCTCGGTGTAGTTATTCAGTGGACATCTCTCCTGCATTAACACTCTGATTTAACTTACAAAGATGAACGACTGATGATTCCACTTTAAAATGTTTGCAATCACCTCCCTACCTGATAGATTTCCCAGGACAAAAAGTGTATAAATAGCAACAAGGAGAATAGAGACACTTCCAGCTTCATGCCGTCAACATATATCTGTATTGAAGTGACCGTGACCCAGAATAGACTAAAACAATGTAGATGTACATTGACATTCACCAGTAAACTCAGTAAACAGCACATCTGTGGCTCTTCAATCATCCTCATTCTGAGTGCGATTGTCCAGCTCTGCCAAACCACAGCAGACATCATTCAGACAGTCACTAAGACACTGGGATTAATGCATGTGCTGACCTAAATTTCACCGGTCTGTCCAAAGAGGATCTGTGATGGGATTAACCGCCAGTGGAAACACATGAAAACAGAACGAGAAAAGATTGAAGCAACTTCACCCCCAAAGACGGTGTTCCTGTGTTGAGTCATCGCACGAGGAAACAGAGCTGCTGCCTCTGCTTTGGATGTGCTGTGTAATGACTTTATCTCTCCCTCCGGCTCGAGGCGCAGGGGAGGCGGCTGTCTGGCAGCATCTTGCGCCACATTGTGCCTTTTCTTTCTTCTTCCGCCCCTACAGAACTGAGAGATAGTTCAACAGCGATTCACTGAGTTTGAAGTCTTAAAGAGAAGAACAATAGTAAACTTGTTTGGTTTTTATATACATAAATATATACATTTTTTATATTTAACAACATTAACCACGTGTTCTCTTGAGATCTGACACTGTGGTATCGAAGACTGACCTAAATCAGTGGACGTATAACATATTCTATCCTATATTCTATCCTATGCCAGCAGGAGTCTCTGTGGCTCAGCACACTGTTAAATGTTGCTTTACGTTAACGGTTTCAGTTCCTTAAGATGATTGTTGATAGCAAACAATAACAATTTAGTCTCTAACCCTGTGAACTGCTGCTGAATGTAGCTCATGACTTGACACGTGTGACTCAAGGGGCCGGCAAAGCATCACACAAACATTTGCAACAACTGTGACCGACTTCCTATGTACAATTCCCCTCTTACAATGTTTTTTGTGACCAAAAATTCCCAGAACTCCTGACTAGTCAGTTAAAATGAAGAAGACCTTTTAGATGACCAGTGAGTTGAGTACCTGGATGACTCAGGGCGTTCACAGACAGTATTAATGGATCCCTCATCTCTCTGCCTGCTCCTCTGTGCACCCTGTTGGACAGTGAAGGGTGAAATCTCAGCAGCGTGTGACGGGTTGCTGAGATGCTGCAGCGCTGCCTCGTGCACAGTCCGGTGTGTCAGACGTTTGCCTGGCTGTTTGCTGAGTCATTCACATCCTGAATCATTGATATGCCGGGGTATTTCTTAGCTGCACTCCCTTTGTTCCTGATGTGGAATGAAATCGGCTTGCATGTCTGCAGGGCCAGCAGCGTACAGGACGCAGTGGCCCACACAGCTATTAGATTAAACCGTTTTTAACTTTAACACAAGTTATCCCTTTTAAAACTTTTCCCAGTTAACAGCTAGTTGCATTTACTGTGCGTTGTGTCACTCTTGTGCAGCAGCAGTGACGAACTCTGGACATGATGGCGTATGCTGCCCTCCTGCTACTGGCCTTCTCCTCCTCTGTCTCCTTCACAGGTAACAGGCACTGCCTGGTTTAAGAAATTTAAACATAGAAAACAAGTAAGAAGGGTTGTTTTTTTTAAATTAGATAATTAGCTGAGTCATGTTTTTGATCTGCAGTGGCAGTCCTGTTTGGGGAGCCCAGAATATACGGAGGTGAGTTTTACAACAATCTGAAGACCTGCCTCAAAAATAACCTGGTGCTGAGTACACTGAATGTTTTTTCTTTCTTAAAACGTCAGAGGACGCTACTGGCTACGGCCCCATCTTTGAGGAGGAGCCTGTGGACGTGGTCTACACCGAGGACTCACCCGACGGCAGGATCTCGATGAACTGCAGGGCACGAGCCAATCCGCCGGCTTCATACAGGTTCCACTAAGAACCACGTGCCATCACATCAGTGTTCACATGAGGATGGAGGTCTGTACGCTGTCTTCATCGCTGCCAGGTGGCGCCGTGATAACTGGGAGATCAAGCTGATGGAGCAGCCAGACGAGCACTACAGCCTGGTGGGAGGCAACCTGGTCATCACCAACCCGAAAGAGAAGAAGCACGCCGGAACGTACGTCTGCGTGGCCAGGAACATCTACGGCACCGTCATCAGCAAGGAGGCCAGGCTCAAGTTCGGCTGTAATTTCATCCTTTTACTGTTTGTCTTTTTAAACAGTAATAATGGTACGTAGACACTGTGTTTTATTCCATATGACTGTTTCTCCTGTCAAGTTCTGGAGGAGTTTCCGCAGGAGGAGAGAGACCCTGTGTACGTGAAGGAGGGACAGGGGGCCGTTCTGCTGTGTGCCCCCCCGAAGGCTTGGCCAGGTGACCTCAGCAGACATCGTTCATATTTCACTGTGCACCAAATATGTTTAGTGAAGATTTCATTACAATTAATGGTTGTGCTCTATATTCCTGTGCAAGCGCTGCATGCAATATCCCAATGTTCCTTTTATGTAAATTAATGTAAATACTGCTCTTTATTCTTTTATCGTCAGAGGAGGTGACCTACCGCTGGATCTACAACGAGTTCCCAGTGTTCCTGCACGCAGATCATCGTCGCTTTGTCTCTCAGAAGACGGGGAACCTGTACATCTCCAAGGTGGAGGCTCAAGATGCCGGGAACTACTCTTGCTTTGTTTCCAGTCCCATTATCGGGAAGAGCGTCTTCTCCAAGTTCATCCCACTCATCCCTTTACCACCTGATGATGGTTAGTGGCGGAGCTGCAGCTGAAAACAAAACATACACTACGTGTTTGTATTTGCAGATGTTTTTCTGTTCTGTCTCAGGGGAAGAGAGAAAGTACCCCGCAGACATCAGGGTGAAGTTCCCAGATACGACAGCCTTGCTGGCCTCTAATATTTCTTTGGAGTGCTTTGCCCTGGGGAAGTACGTTATCATGAAGTGTATGCTGTTATGTTACTGAATTCAGTCTAGTAACATGTTTCATACGTTTGTCCTTTCAGTCCCATCCCTCATATTGTTTGGAGGAAGGTGGACGCCACAGACCTCCCAGCAAATCATGAGATCAGTGAATCAGGAGCTGTGCTGCACCTCTACAATGTTCAGTATGAAGATGTGGGAGGATACGAATGTGAGGCCATCAACACCAAAGGAAAGGACTGGCATAAAGCCTGGCTCTACGTGGAGTGTGAGTGTTTGTTACCAACATTGGACTGTACACATTCACGCTCCACCACGAACAACACCACACCACAGAACACTGTAACACACTATGATCGGCTAAGAGGCTAACTATTACACATGATTGTGATTCAGGAAAAACGGGCAATTATTTTGCACAACTAACAAAAGAAGTGACAAATATGCGACTCGAAGAAAGGGCAGACCTCCATCAAGCAGCTCATTTCCATCTCCATTCATTCCATCTCCACTAACAAATTAACTGATCATCTTGCTTTTGTCACTAATCGTCAAATAGTTGAGCTCTGTTTTCTTTGGTTTTATTTCAGCGGTAAAATGAAAAACAAACCTCCCTGGGTGGGCTCGAACCCCCCAACCTTTGGGTAAACAGACAGATGCGCTAACCTTCAAAAGATTCTTGTATCTACAACACTACCAACATGTAATGAGACTGTTCCTGGTCCCATTATCGGTATTTCCTGATAATGTAATAACTGTTTGAGATATTTTTCTAAAACACAAACAAACAGACCTGAGCTCTTCTTTCTTTGAGACCTCTGCCTACGTGCGAACAGATGGTTGCACATACTGACATTTATGCTGCTTTTTTTTTTTTTTAGCTGCTCCAGAATGGGCGGAGACCATCAACAACACACAGATGGACATCGGCTCGGAGCACACCATGCGCTGTGTGGCAGCTGGGAAGCCGTTCCCTTTCATCCGCTGGTACAAAGATGGCTATATGGTACGAAACTGATATTTCAGTTTCCATTAAAGTAGCTGGAGGGTCAAGCTTGTTTCCTTGAAATCATTTTTTTTCCAGTATGGGAAAGGCGAGTTGAAGTTTTCCAGCTTGACTTTCGATGACTCTGGGATGTACCAGTGCATCGCTGAGAACTCCTGGGGCATCAAGTACGCCAACGCTGAGCTGAGAGTGATCGGTGAGTCCTGTCAAAGCGCTGAGCTCGTTATCATACTATAATGTGATCATCTTTAATGCCAGTTACAATAATATCCTTCCAGTCTGTTCTCCGACATTCGAGTTTAACCCCGTGAAGAAGCAGCTTCTTGGGGCCAAAGATGGCCGTGTGGTGATTGAGTGTAAACCTCGAGCGGCTCCTAAACCCCGTTTCACCTGGACAAAAGGCAAAGAGTTGCTCTTCAACAACTCACGGTCAGTGCAGCTTATGAGGATGCTGCGATTCGTGTCCCTGCGCTGCCACTGACATGCAGATTGTCTTGTATATTTGTAGTATTTCCATCATGTACGACGGGAGTCTGGAGATCCTCAATGCCACCAAAAATGACGAGGGACTCTACACGTGTTTTGCTGAGAACGACAGAGGAAAGGCCAACAGCTCTGGCTCTCTCACCATCACAGGTCGGTGACGATTTGATGGGTTGAGGAAACGCTGGTCACACGGCTGCTCTGACTGCACCTCAACACGTTTGTTCCCCAGAGGCGACCAGTATCACAGTGGCTCCTGAGGACACGGAGGTGAAGGTCGGGGATGAAGTGATTCTCAGTTGCTCTGCTTCTTACGACCCCATGCTGGACATCACCTTCATCTGGGCTGTCGATTTCAGAGCCATAGACTTTGACACAGAGTGGCAACACTACGAACGTGTCCTGGTAGCGTGGCGAGTCATCTCGTCCTTATTCGTCACCGTCACGAAGATGATCTTATTCCCAATCCTTTCGTCCTTTACTTCCTGTATAAGAATGAAGATGGCAGGGGGGACCTGAAGATAAAGAACGTGCAGATCTGGCATGAGGGACGCTACACCTGCACAGCTCAGACGGTGGTGGACAACGACATGGCGTATGCCGATCTCAAAGTAGTCGGTCAGTGCCGGAACGCCTGAGGTTTTTCAGATGAGGAGAACAGAAGATGAGCAGAACAAACATGATCCAATAATGTACGACTCCCACCCGAATATCCACCTGTCTCACGCATCCAGGTGTTCCTGGGCCTCCTGGTGTGATCCGTGTGGAGGAGATCGGGAGCACATGGGTGAAGCTGTTGTGGACTAAAGGAGCAGAACATAACAGCCCTATTCTTTACTACACCATTCAGACCAGGCACTACTGGGCTCTACATGAGGACGACTGGAGGAACGCCAGCACCTGTGAGTACTGTGTATCGCCAGTAGAGGGCCAACTCACTCCACAGACACAACAAAGCATGGAAAGCATCTAACGATCGACTCGCGTCTGGCTCAGCTCCAACAGTTCTTGACGGCAGTGCGGATAGGGCGGAGGTGACTGACCTCTACGCCTGGATGGAGTATCAGTTCAGGATCATCGCCACAAACGAGTATGGCTCTGGAGAGGCCAGCATTCCGTCTCTCAAGATCAAAACCTGGGATGCTCGTAAGGACAAAGCTATTTATGATGGCAGACAAACCCAATGAAATCATCATTAGTAGTCATGTTTATATCATCATAAATACAATAAAGTAACATTTATTTTTCATATTCTCCCTTTTTCCAGCTCCAGTTGTTTCGCCCACAAATGTGGCGGGTTATGGAGGTCGAAACGGAGAGATCGTCATCACATGGACAGTAAATGAGCCGTCATCATTCACGACATTTTAGCATGACTATACCTTTATGGCGACCAAGGCGTTGTTTTGCACAAGTCACAAGATGGTTTAGGTTTAGTGAAACAGTGACGTGTCAAGTCTGAACAGGACTTTATTTGGTATTTAGAATGAGAAAGGTCGGCCTGAGTCATGTGACTGTACAGGTGATACCTAACCTAACTCTTCTTGTCCCCATCTCACAGCCGGTGGAGCCGTGGTATTTCTACGGCAAGAAGTTTGGCTACATCGTGGAGTTTAAGCCTCATGATGCGTATGACTGGTGGCACGAGAGCATCTCTGACCCCGAGACGAGACGTTACGTCCACAAAGACTCTTTCTTCGTTATCACAGAGGAAGACTTCCAGGTGCGAGAGTTTCAGGTGAAGATCAAGTCCTTTAATGTGAAAGGAGACGGACCCTACAGCCTCACCAAAGTCATCTACTACCCACGAGATGGTGAGAACTTCTTTTCTGTTTTTTTGGATGTTTTAGTTTGAGAAAAACAAACCTGCAGTAGGTGACCAACCTTCTTTGGGTTGTCCAGTCCCCATCGAGACTCCCACAGACGTCTATGCCCGGCCGGTATCTTCCACTGAAGCTCTGGTGTGGTGGCTGCCAGTGGTTGATACAGGAACAGGCCTGCAGCAGTACGTCGAGGGATATCAGGTAGTCTACACACTGTTTGGGTTGATGAGCAGATGCTCTAGTCCTCGAATCAAACAACTGTAGTTGAACTGTGATTTGTGTTTGCATGAACAATCACACCTTTGAGAGAAAGTTAACACAAGAAGATTTGACTGCTTGTGTAAAACGTCACTGGCTAACACACCAGCAGACCATCTAGGTTTGTTTTTTTTTATCGTCCAGGTCAAATACTGGAGAAAGTACGACGACCCCGAGCCGGGAGCCAATCGCATATTTGTTCCAGCGTCAGTCAATCATACCAGGCTGGAGAACATGCTGCCAGACTCGCACTACCTCATTGAGGTCCGTGCCTTCAACGGAGCTGGCCTCGGACCCCCTGGTGAACACTGTGAGATGTTCACAAAGAGGGCACGTAAGTCTCATAACTCTCTGTCTGTCTGGTGCATGTGAAGTGGATTGTGGTACTTCTTATGACATTGACATGACTTCTTATGTATTTATGACAAGTATCCTTTTTATGTTCAATAACTGCATTAGGGAATATGTACGTCGTCACACTTTTTGGTATTTACTGCATAAAATAAAATTTTAAAACAAGTGGCATGTGTTCAGCAAATTTATTTTGTCACTGGACTATTTTGAAAAGGAATATACCTCAAATGTACAGGCAAAGTGTTTATTCAGTTTATTAAAACGCTTTTGTCTAACATGGCCTATAGCTATGGTAATCTGTTAAAAATGGATTTATGTCATTTATCTTTGAGGATGTTGGGGACGCGGTCTCTGTCGTGACGTTCATGGAATGACTTTGCTTCTTCTCCAGCACCGCCTGATCCTCCCAGGATGTGGCGTTACATCAGCTGGACAGGAAAGTGGTTGTATGTGTGGTGGGATCACATCCAGTACGACTGGTTTGGAAATGTTTCCTTCCCTCTGTACTACAAGGTAAGCCTCTGTAAACCTCGATGTCCTCAGCCTGAACTGATTCAGTTTTTAGGGTCAAACTCTGTGGCAGTAACCGGAATGGTAAAATCCTCCCTTTTGGTCCTTCCAGGTCATGTTCAGGAAGACAGGCTACGTGTATGGGGAAGTCTACGTCACTGGCTGGCACTTCATGGACTTCCCGATGCCTCAGTTTGGAGACTACGAGCTGATGGTTCGCGGCCGTTACGAGGGTGGAGACGGCCCAGTCAGGAGGATCCGGCTTCTGGGTATAATGATCATTTCAGCAGTGAAGATGTGTCCTCCTTCCATGTTTGATTCATGTTGTTTCTCCCTCCTCAGGTCAAGCATCTATGACCACGCCTACACTAAGCTTGGTGTCTTTGGTGCTGTTTGCGCTCTGCATCGTGGGATTACAAGTTTAAGCAAGAAACGTGTAGATGACAAATCCAGGGAAGAAACTATGTGATTCTGCCTTCAACCACTTCAAGTTGGTGCATCCACCCATCCTAGTCATCTGATAGTTAATGTTTTCATCCCACATCGTCCACTTCCGCTGCATCTTGTCTGTAGCACTTCTGAGGCACTTACTTCATCGCCAGGAGAAGATCCAGATGTGCTTCATCCAACTCACACCGCAGTCAAAGCTAATATGACAGAAGACAAACATACCATGAATGGTACTGTATTTATTTACACAGTTTACTGGGATGAGCACTAACGGGGTGGACAGGCAGGTGATCTACATGTGATAAGGTCATTACTTGTGTTTTGCTCCTCATAAGCTTCACAAACAGTATCATAAGCAAATGTTATTTATAAGAAGCTCTAACAGTGAACAGTACATGAAGTCACTGAGACTGAGAATGATTGGGGTTTTTTTGTGTTGCCAGTTGTATCTTTCCAGTACACACAGTGTACCGCGTATTAAATGAATTCTTAAAGGTCACTGATATACTTGTTATTGATCTTTTTATTTTTAAACCGTCCATTTTTATACGTTTGTGTGACAGCACGTGAAAGCCGCGTTACTTCAGTATTACTTCCTTCAGCCCAATAATGTTATCTGTCAGTCACTGAATGTAATATTTGAAAGGGTCAGACAGCACCTCATGTACTGAATATCGAATGTGTCAGTCATCTGTCAGGGTATGAGAAAGGAGAAGAAGAAGAAAAAAACACGTTCCCCACTGTCATGTTGTCAGCCATGTGTCCATTTGCCTGTACGTCACATCACACAGCTTCAGTTCCAAGCAACAGTTTCAAACATTCTTTCACGATGTCATGAAATAAATCTCATGTCTGAATTTACTATTGATCCACCTTAGTCTTGAGAGGCGCTACCACTGCTTCAGTCAGCTCTCCTGTGCACGCAAATGTATTGTGTAATTATTTCCAGCAGGTGGCAGTGTAACCAAATGTTCTCCATCAGTTCAGTCACTTTAATACTATTTAGAGCTGAATTGTGACTTCTAATTTAATGTTTCCTTGCAATAAAAACTCAGTAATGGTAAAGTATGTATTCTTTCTGTAATCATTTGCCTTTGTTTACATTACATCCTTATTAATTACATCTGTAATCCTTTTCTTCCCTTCTTGTAAAAAAAACAAACAAACAAGCATTTCCATCTTACTGCTTTTACAGGAGAAGAACAAGGTTTTGTTATTTGACGTGTGCTTTTGTTTGGGATGTTTGCTTGTTTCATATTGGGCTGCCTCTCTGTGGGCGGCTTTTATCTCCTGTTTCCACCTCCATTATCAGTGTTTCTCCCATTTTACCTCCTTCCCTTCAAACAAATTACACTGGAAATCCCATGTGAGGCTGAAATCAATGCTGCTGTCATTTAAAAACAATCGCAGCAGATGCTCAAAGGTGAATCTTCCAATGCAGGGGAGGGGTTTCTCCATCACAGAGTGTTTGGAAATGGGATTTCCATTTCTTTTATTTACATGCAGGAGCTTTATTTTCCATGACACTGGATTACCAAACTCTTTCAATGTGATCCTGTATTCTTTTAAAATGGTGTGGTTAAATTTACATTTCATTGTTGTCAGCAGATTCTTACACATGCACATATTGGATTTAAACTCTAGATTTCAACCTTGCCTCTTTGCATAATTTGTCTCTCTGGATATGAAGTGCAGAGTCAAGAAAGGCTATGTGTATGTAATACGTATTTTAAGTTGGTGAGTGATATGTGCAGGAAGCATTGTGTTTGCCAGAGCCATCACTGGAAATAAGAACGGGAATTGGGCCAACCTGCCTGATCAAGGACGATAGTGTATGACAGCACTGTTTTGTTGGCTTCAAGACAAACATCATGTACACGTACAAGTGCACAGTTAAAAAAAAAACAGTTAAAAAAAAAAGCTGACTGCAGTGCTAACTCTATCCCTGAAGCTTTACTTGCACTTGCTGACCTTTGCAGCCGATGCTGTGTTTTATGCTGCATTTGGAGAAGAGAATGTTCCTTTTTTTTCAGTTCACAGTACGACATATCCAGCAGCTCGGTCTGCTCTGTGTCTTCGTAAATGTACCCCAGCTATGTGCAGATGCCTTACAGACAACATCTGATGTGTTAAACCCAATAAAGTCGCAGTTGTTTGACACTGAGAATATCACGCTCAGTTGTCAGAGACAAAAGATAAACTAATTATATACATGTGTGATATTCCCTTTGCTGCTCTCTCTATTTGATCAAGAGATGCTCTCTTGCTGTCAAAATGGACCACTGATGGTGAAGGCAAATATACTTTTTAATAATGGAGCGCTTAGAGCTTTTATATGTTCGGCCTGCTCAAACTCCATTTTCTTTGGAATCACACATTTGCAATTCTGTTATTACAATTTCCATTTTCTTGATTCAGCTGGGTTTGATGTACTTTAACAGAAAAAAAGAATGGGAACATTTGTACCCAAACATAGGCGCTGAATAACACCACTTGGACCGCCAAGAAGGAGCAGCAGGACATATGGAAAGAAACGTGCATTAGCCTGGACCATAAATTACATTCATTTGGCAGAGCCCCTCTGTTTGCCAGCTAGTCGGACCAGACTGGAGGCTGCTGGTCGCACACAGAGAAGTGGCCTGTTGAACAACATCAGATGGCTCCGGGGGCTTTGGAAAGAGTCACACTAAATCTCCCAGACCAATTTGGCATGGCAGCGCTGGCCCGTGTTAGCAGCGCTGCTAACCTGGTTAGCAGCCTATCAGACCACAGTTGGAGGCCTCTCCTGCTGTACGACTGGCGGAAATGGGCCTCGGTGTCAGATCAGGATGTAATTGCCTCTTCTGTGGATAGTTTATGACCCTGTTTGCCTTATGAAGAATAGTTCTGTCACATATCTAGGGTGGCCGTTTTCCACAACACCAAAAAGGAGGACACTTTGCAGCATTTTGTGAATAGTCATCAAGGCTGCATCTCAGCGAACCGCGTAAGGATTTGATCAGAACAAGAACACATACACAAATAAAGTGAAATGATAGGGGGTCTCATTATACTAAACAGCAATAAATTAATTTACACAAACGTTATATAAAGTACATAGTTCAGAAGTTTTAATGGCTTTTCTATTGTTTGAGTGTTGAATTGATATTATGTGTTTGAATTCTTTTTCGAATATCAAAAGCAAGGGTTTGTGATTAGCAGATTTAGATTTATTGAATGTGATATTTTGCAAGTAGCAAAATTAAATCGATGATGTAATATTGGTCTTTGTTATTAGCAGCACAGTAGTAGAATCCAAACAATACATGAACATATGTACAGGAGAAACCCCAAACAATACTTTGGAAATTGAATGTGATTGTCGATGACCTTCAGGGACAACACGTGATCAACTGAGTGTGAGTCCATTGGACGTGGGGGCGGTGACGTTGACGTGACGTTGACGTGACGTTGACGTGACGTACATGACTGACGGCGGGAAAGGTGAAGCAGGTGGAAGAGACGGTAGCTGATTCTGAAGGTGAGCGTTTGGCGTGTCAACGGATTCACAAACTGCGGAGCAGCAGTAGAGGTGTGTCGAGTGTGGCACAACGTGCGTCTGTCGATCGGTGGTGATGGTCAGATGAAGCTTTGAAGCCAGTTGGTTTACAAAAAGGTTAATGTCATTAACGTAATGATTCATGTACGCACAAAGGCCCCCTGCTGGTCAGAGACGGACCCATATTTTGGATCATTTGGACTCTGTTACACTAGGCTGACATGCAACATAGAATGTGTACAAATTGTTGGTGTTTTTCGTGGGAACTTTAGTTTTTCGTGTTTTTTTTACGGATGTTTTTTTCAGACATGTGACGTAGCCTGAATGCATTTCAGATCCATCATCCTGTATCATGTGTGTCCAACCTAGAAACGTTGATTAGCCCGGTGTGTAATTTTATTGATAAAAACATGTATTATGCATTTCATTTATAATGCAAATAGCAGCCAACTGGTTTATTTCAATAACGGATGCTATGTGATATGTTTGGAGGTGAGGCGGAAGTCGGACTAGAGCAGCACGTTGGGGGACGTGGAGGGAGGTTAGCTACTTTGGCTGGCATCCGTTGGTGGTTGAACAAACCTCCTGGAGAGTGGAATTACGACGACGGACTCGGTTGCTGACGAGGACGGAGAAGTTGAAAGTAACTGAGTTTACGTGGCAGAGTCCGCGGAACATTCGGCGGGGTTCGGGGGTTGGAGGCGCAAAGGAAGAGTCGGACGCTGGGGGCGCTGCGGAGGAACTCCCGTTGCGGGAGTGATGATGGTTGCCGTCAGGCCTGGTGAGTGAATGCGTTTGACCTGAACCTGAATATTTCAATAGAACTGTTAAATTTTGAATGTTTGCAATTCAATCCATGAGTTTCTCGAATGACTCCAGTTCAGTAATCTAACTTTGTTTTAGTTATAACGAAACGTGTCTGGTGTCAGTATTTGGGAATATAGTGTTATTTATTGCGTTTATGCCGGCCGGTATCTACTTTCAGTCTAAGGTGGGGTGCTGCAGTTGTAATGTCCAGCAGATCTCAATGAGCTTTTTCTTCGGAACGACAGCAAAGCATGTATGTGACTTGGAGACAGGACTATCCCCGTGTCTCAAAGCCAAAGTCGAACTGGATGCAACTAAACCAGCGTCAATTATGAACTGAAAAAAGATACCACAAAAAACACTCAAAACTGAATTTTTGTGTAGCCCTTGCTAAATAAATTAAATCTGATGGCAGGATATAATTGTTAAAAAGAAGCAAGATGACAGAAGAAGAAAGAGATCATGATGTGTTTCAATGCTTAAAATTATGTGTGCGTGTGTGTGTGTGTGTGTGTGTATATATATATATATACATATATATATATATATAAAACACAGCATGTGTCGTTTAGCTCAGTCTTATTTGCCCTTGACGTTGTCAATCATTACTAAAGTTCCAGCCAATCAGAAACAGTCTGAGGTCGAGGGGTGGGACTTAGCCGGGAGATGTGTCTGCTGTGAAGGTGCGAAGTAGAGACGAGCTGTCCCTTCTTATGAGTTCATGTGAGAGTATTTAGAGTAAAACATGTTGTTATATTCCTGATTGACGGCCAGTTGCCTGGTGTTTGAGCTGTTGTGAAACTGCAAGGAGGTAGCTGAGTTCATGAGTTGTTTGTGAAAACTGAACGTGTTTTGATGTAAAAAAAACGAGCGGTATTCTAATTTCAATTAGCCGTTAGCATTTAAGCTAGCGGCCTTTAGCTTTGCTCATACTCTGTTAGCTTTTCATTTGACGTGTTCAGGAGGAGGAGGAGGGGGCGGCCATTTTGATGGCATAAGAGAAGATTGAAGCTCCTGTGGACTGCCGGAGACCTGTGTTCCTCCTGTCGGTGTCAGCTGTGGATTGATTTGCTCCAGTGGACCGTGTGCTGTGAGTACCCTCGCGCCCTGCAGGTGTCCAAGTAGTTGCCCCGGAGAAACGGGTGGTTTCGAAACCAAATACTATACTACAACCCCTGGTTAAAAATTATGGAAGACATCTTAGAGGATGTCCATTCATTTGTTCAATTTTGTAGATATAATGCAGATGACAGACATGCCACAAAACTAAAGACATTAAAAATGGAAACTTTCTGGCTTAAAGAAATTGAGGGAAAATTGTGGTGGTCAATAACAACGGCTTCTTTAGACCAAGCAGGGGGGCAAAAATTCTGGAATCACTCAATTCTGAGAAAAAAAAGAGGGAATGATGAAAAACAAACCGGCTCAAACATTTCCCGATAATCAGCATTGCAGGTCGGAGCCATGTCATGGACCATTTTCTTTCCACAACACATTTTCAATCGGATTGAGATTCGGACTCTTGATGGCCATGACAATTACCTTGTGTGTCTTTCAGCAAGAAATTTTTTCAGTTGTTGCTCCATGGCAAGATGCATTAGAATCTTTATAAATGATGTCATCATCTCCCAAAATCCTTTCAACTGATGGGATAAGTGTCCAAAATGTCTACTTAAACTTCTATATTTATTGGAGATGGAATGACTGCCATCTCCCCAGTGCCTTTACCTGCCACAGCCCCATATCATCAGTTACTGTAGAAATGTGCATGTTTTCTTCAGGAAGTCATCTTCATAAATCTCATCGGAACAGCACCAAACAAAAGTTGCAGCATCGTCATCTCGTCCAATGCAGATTCATCATTGGATATGACTTTGATCCAGTCGTCCACAGTCCACGATTGCTTTTCCGTAGCCTGTTATACCTTGTTTTTTCTGATTAGGTGTTAAAGATGGCTTTCATTTAGCTTTTCTGGATGTGAATCCCATTTTCTTTAGGTCGTTTCTTACAGTTTGATCACAGACGTCGACTCTAGTTTTTGGTCATTTGTTCTTCATTTGTTGTTCTGTGCATTTTGTTTTCAAGACATGTTTCAGTTTTCTGTCTTGAAGCTTTGATGTCTTCCTTGGTCTACCTTTCCATGTTGTGCAGATTGGTCCATATTGTAGATACAGCTGACTGCGAACAACCAACATCCGTGACAATTTACCTTCTCTAAAAAGTTTGATAATCTCCTTATGTTGGAGCCACGATACATGTCAGTCCACTTGTCCAAGGTGTGAGCGCTCCCTTTTTTTTTTCTTCTTCTCCTTTTTAACAGCAGACTAATAAACAGATTTAATCTGATGCAGGTTTTAGTTTTGTAAGTGGAAATTTACAGGGTGATTCCATTGTGTTTTCCTCAGAATTGAGTGATTCCATAATTTTTTTCCTCTGCTCGATCTAAACAAGGAATCGTTATTGACAACCACCATTTTTTTTTGGATTTCTCTGAGTGGAGAGAGTGATCCAGTGAACTGAGCTCTTTGGAGAATTCACGCTGAATGGTTAAATAAATGTTGGTTTTATAGATGGAATCTACCAATTATCTGCTACTTTAGTTTGTCTGAATGTAAAGTTTTACTGGACAGAGCAGCGCTGCCTCTGTGCAGTGCGTCCAATCACAGCCCTCTCGGTCTGCGCTGCAGGTACGCTGTCGATTTGATGTAGTAGCATATCTCAGGCTTTACACTGAAATCAAGATCACATTGACTTGAAATGTAAGCTACATTAAAGTGAATGCTGCACTGTTCAAAATGTTGTATATGATTCTGAATTTCCCCTCCAATATTAATAATAGTCTTTATTTATTGTATTGTATGTATGATGCTTTTCACTACATAAAACCATAAAAGTACTGACCAGGCTGGTGTTTTGTCTTTTATTTTGTGAGGAATCAGGCTTAATATCACTGGTGAATATGGAGAAGATTCCTCTCTCCTAGCTCAAGTTACAAGGGAATAACAATTATTCCAGACTTTGCATTCATTGCATGGAATAATTGGTATCATTTAATATTGGAGGGCAAATTTAAAACCATGAACAACAATATTTTGAAGAGTGCAGCATACGTTGACCATTTGAACATGAGAGGAAACAGATACAACAGTGTCATTGCAGCGGACTGAATATCGTAATATAAATGTCAACATGTCGTGTAGCGTCATGATTGAGGGTCAAACTCTGATGGTTCAGTGTTGATTTCCATGAACCTCATGCACTCTTCAACCCAGGTGCTAATTAAACAGAATGCTCGTTTTCTTCGCGTTGGGCCAACACTTCTCATCACAGACACGCTAGTGTCTAATATAGTTAAAGAAATAACCTGGCTTTCAAGAAAAATCAGAAAATGAATGAACAAACATGAAGACACCACATTTATGGAAATAACGATCAAATTTATTTAAACATAGGATCCAGCAGAATACAAGTATTTTTGCTGAATGTCTAGTGTTTCCTTAGCATGACGTTGTTGATGAAAGTGTAAAACGATGAATTACATGTTGTGTATTTACTTTGTTGCAAATGGAGGTTTTTATGAACTTCATGAAGACTGTTGCAGTTTGTGTGGGCCCCGCCCATAGGTGTTTGAGGGTGTGTGTGCTGTGCAGCTGGTTGTCCATACATGTAGTCATACTAGTACTAATGAAAGTGTGTCGTTCCAGAAGTTGACTCAGTGAACGCAACAGAAAAATGAATGTGAAGCTGTTCTCTGGTTCATTCCACAGAAGGTACCAACTTTACTAAATGTAGAAATGTGTCTAGTTTACAGGAATGTTTGTCATTTTGTGTGAAATACAGAATGGAACGGGGACGACCACGTGTGCGGTGACCTACGGCAGTTTGACAGTTGTGACATCACTTCCTGAACAGTGTCATGGGCTCTTGTTGGGTAAATGAATGTTGTTTGTCTAACTTTGGAGTGAAAGGAGTTTGTACATCACTGGAAATAATACTGCTCATCCACATTGTTTGATTGCAGATGACAGGATGACAACGGTGAGTATAGTTGATCCTGCAGAAGGATGGAGGAGCTGTCGGCTGAGGACGATCATGTGAGAGGAGGTGGAGCATGGTGAGTGAAGTTGTATGAATAGTTTGAGTCGGTGAAGACCGAGCAAAGTGTGACAAATCTCTCGTTTGCAGGCAGAAGACAGACGTCAGCGCTGACACTTGTAGGTGGAATGGGACGTTCCTGCTGGAGCAGTGCACAGATGACCAGGTAAAGAGGTAGTGTAAGTAGAGAAACCGCTGCTCCTCCACACCTGAATCAGATGTGTTGGAGCAGGGTGACATCTCACCCCCCCACACTCTGGACACCCCTGAAGTAGTCAACTGTTGTGTTGCAGGTTGGACACCATGAGATGGCAACTGCAGCAAGAAGTGTGGGAACCAGTGGCTGTTACTGTGCATTGTTCCAGGTTGATGAACTTACTCCTGTCCAGTATTCTGCAGCATGGTCCACATCCTGTCTAGCTCTTGTAGCCTGCTGGTTTAGCAGGTCCAACCTGGACTGTTCGGCCTACATATGCACCTGAATAAAGCATCACTACAGCTAGTCCCTGTAGAAAATTCAAACGCCCATGTTCCCACCTCAA
>CAAKHB010002677.1:0-17932 GCA_901007665.1 Aeoliscus strigatus
TGAAGTCCCCCAGGAGAACGATGGAGTCCCCGGCTGGAGCACCTTCCAGTACTCCCTCCAGGGCCTCCAAGAAGGCCGGGTACTCTGCACTGCCGTTTGGCCCATAGGCCGACACGACAGTGAGAGACCTATCCCCCACCCGAAGGCGAAGGGAAGCGACCCTCTCGCTCAATGGGGAAAACTCCAACACATGGCGACTAAGACTAAGAGCGGTTCAAAACTGCCCCAATGAGAGAAATAAAAACAAGGACGTGCACGTCGCCCGGATTGGCGTCACCGGGGCCCCACCCTGGAGCCAGGCCTGGGGTTGGGGCTCGTGGGCGAGCGCCTGGTGGCTGGGTCTCTGCCCACGGGACCCAGCCGGGTACAGCCCGAAGGAGCGACGTGGGCCCGCCCTCCTGTAGGCCCACCACCCGCAGGAGGGCTCAGAAGGGGCCGGTGCAATGTGGTTTGGGTGGCGGCCGCGGGCGAGGGCCCCGGCAACCCAAACCCCGGACAACAACTCTGGCTATGGGGACATGGAATGTCACCTCGCTGGGGGGGAAAGAGCCCGAACTTGTGCGGGAGGCTGAGCGGTACCGGCTAGAGATAGTCGGGCTCGCCTCCACGCACAGCTTGGGCTCCGGAACCCATCTCCTTGAGAGAGGTTGGACTCTCTATTATTCTGGAGTTGCCCGTGGTGAGAGGCGACGGGCTGGTGTGGGCTTGCTCATAGCTCCCCAGCATCTAAAAACCCAGGATGTCAAAAATATCCAAGAAGAATTAGAATGAAAATCATTTATTGTCATTACACACCAGATTGTCCAATGAACCTGGAGCACTGCTCCTGTTGGCGCCATCAAAAAGAAAATAAGTAAAATCATGGCGGCACGTCGCAGTCACCATATGAAAACAATTATGTTTTCTTGTAATTATGAGAAGACACATTTGAATTTCCGGGATCAAGAACTCATTTGCTCATTTGTTCCCATAAGAGCTGCAAAATTATTTTAATCAAAACGATCCGTCATTCCAACTGGAGGAATAACCAGCTGGGAGACGAGTCAACAATGAAAAACATTGAATACATTCACTCTTTCACGTTGTCGCAGTGTCATAATCACTTCACAACCACATACTGGCGAGATCAGGTGTCAATTTCTTTTAATTTGGTGAATGCAAGTGTGTTCCAATGAAAGTACATGAAACATGATGCATAAACTGAAATAAAGAATGTATTGAACTCAAAACAGCCGATACCTGGATGGTACTTGACAGTCGAGGTTCTGTCGTTCAGTCCGATGACGTCACTTCCTGCGTTGGCCTGTGCTGCATCAAGTCCACCTTTCCTTTATTCATCAATATCCTGATAAACATCATATTTACTATCACACAGTGAAGTACATCCCCACAACGTTGTTCTTTAAGTCTGCACCACACCAGTTGTATCATGAATCCAGATGTTTCTCCTCACGGCAGGTTCCCGTGCGGCCGCTGGCTCGGGAAAGGCGTCGGCGATGGCAGCTTAGAGCGAGTCCTCATCGGTCAGCTGGTGACCCCTGGAGGAGAGGAGGACGCGGGCAGGTGGACAGGAACGCCTCCGGAGCTGGCCTCTCCTTCTCAGGGTGTGCGCACTGTGCTGGGGTCTCTAGGCAACCGCAGCAGTACGTACCCACAGACAATAGCTGACCCACTTGTTGGTGAGCTGGGGACACAAACAGGTTGTTGTCAGCTTCTCTTCTCCCCTCATCCTCCTTTCCTCAGGAGTGTTGTCTTCGGAGGTACAGGAAGACATCAGGGAGGCGGCGAACAACCTCGTTAAACACTTTCACAAACCCGAACAAGAGGTATGTGACTGCGATGACCTCCATCGATTGGACGTTCATTTAATCCCTCTAATGAAAATGAAAAACAATGTGGCGTCTCTGAGCAGGAATGGAAGCAGGAATGAAATAGTTCCTGCTCAGAAGACGTTCTCTGCATCATTGTCTCCACAACGGTTCATTCAATCTTCTGCCTGTGTTTCATCTGTGTCTTTTGTGTGTCAGATCAGATTCATTTTACTGAGCCCTCACTTTCATTTTTAGAGAACAGCTCTCAGTTCTCAATTTGCTGAGTCGCACGCCTTCTTCCAGCAGTGAACAAAAGAGTATTCTCTGTTTCTAGTCGCAGTTTGTCAATGTGCAGTTCAGTCTTCCGACGTGATTTTCTGAAATGTATTAATTCTGTGTATTTTTATATTTCATCTTATTTATTTAGTTCTTTTATGTTTTTTTCGCTGTAATACAAAAAAATACCATGATGAGCAATTAGCTACACATTTGTAGTACTAACAATGATATGAATTGGTCATTATTGTTATGATGATATATTTTCTCCTTTCCGTCCTCCCAGAGAGGAAACGTGACGGTCCTGTTGTGTGGTGAAGGAGGTCTGGTGCTTTCCCTGGAGAAGTTCCTTCTCCACGGGTTCAAATCCAACCGTCTTTTCCAGAGGAATGTGTTTGTCTGGGACTTTGTGGGTTAGTACATCGACGGTGACCTTCACACAAACATCCGGTAAACGCTGAATGTCATGTCTGACGGAACGCTACCTCCTGTCGCCACCTTGTGGTACTGATAGTGAATTACACACATCAAATTGCATCCCACAAAGCCTGAATGATGTGTTGTTGTAATAATCCACCTTGGCTGACTGTTGCTCGCAGAGAGAGCAGTGGTTTCCACTGAGACGTCTGATCAGATGGGCGACCTGTATGGACCAACACTGACTAAGGGTCCATCTTGTGACTTGCTCTGCCATTACGTCAACTCCATCAATGCATCACCCCGGAACATTGGCAAAGAGGGAAAGTTCCAGCTCCTGGTCTGTCTGGGGATCAGGTGAGCAAACTGCTTCTCAACAACCATTGTTTTATTCAGTTACTTACTCTTACTTTGCACTTTTCAGTTTTGATTGTCTAAAATCATCAAATTTTAGGAAGAAAATAAACAAAATACATCTTAGACAATTAGGAAGTCAAGGAAATCTAAATAATTTCAGCCCTAAAACGAAATAGACGTAGACAAAGTCAATGAATCTCAAGCAAAGAGCACCGAGTTGAGACTGTTATTTTAGTTTCACAATAAAAGGACTGATTAGTGTGAAAACAACAACAATGAAATAATAAAGATGAATGATGAAACTCCAAACAGGGACACAGTGGTATTTGAAGAAAGGTCAGTGTGTGATTTTGCTCATGCGGTTTCCTTCCTGAGGCCGACAGGAAGTAGCCTCAGTCACTCCGACCCGTTTATGTAACATCCAGACTGAAGTCGACTTCACCCATGTGCGTTGAATGCTCACTGAACATTTTTACATGATTTATTTGAGTATACCGACGTTGAACAATATTGATTAGACTCTGAAAAAAATTCTCGGACACTGATACGTAATGAATGTACTTGTAGTTGTTTATAGGTTTGTTGAGCTGCTGCTTTTCCTTACATCAGTATTAAACTGCTGATTTACCTTGTCGTTCACGGTCGTTTCATTTAATGGTGTAATGCTGTTTATCGTGGTGTCATGTTTTAACACAATGGAAAAAATGATTGAGGTCATGTCCAAATATTTTTTATAATCCTTTTTAAGCTAATATGGAGTACCACCACTCTCAATGTATCAGTGTGTTAAATGGATCTGATCCAGAATAAAATGTTTTATTCTCCTCTGCACGCAAAAAACAGCCCAGTATCATTCTGCTCACAAAAATACAAGTAAAAATCGCTGCGTACGTGTACACAATCACATATTTTTGTTGATGTAAATCTGAAAAGGTTTTTTTTTAATTTGTTCCTCTCCTTGATGCTGTTTGTTCTTGAAAAGTCAACGTCAGCTTTATTTTCTGTTACTGTCACATACACATAATATATGAAAGACCGTCAGGTTACATGAAATATGCAGGTGAATATTGTAACTGCGTTATCATAGATAGACAGATAGATACTTTATTCATCTCTGTGGGAAATTCACACAATACAAAGTAAGAAAAAAAAGTCAAGCAGTTGTACATGAAAGGCAAAAATGAAAATTGATATCTGTTGATCGACCTCTGACCCGTCCTCCTCTCAGGGACCGGCTCCTCTCCAAGTGGCTCCCCCTGCTGGCTGACTGCTCCCTGACGGCGCGGACATATGAGGAAGGTGCTCTGCTGCGGGATTGCGCCGCCGTACACGCCCTCTGCCGCATCCTACACACACTGGATGAGTTTGTCATCACACTGGAGGCGGCGTTAGTCAAAGGAGTTGACCTCTGACCTTTAACAGACAAGCACTGTGGAATACTGGACACTGGAGACGAGTGACTGTGTCAAGAAGCGGGCAGCGGACTAGATGAAGACACTGGACCTTCCTGCCTTGTTCTGTCTATCCGTGTAAAATTCCTCCCAGGAAATAGCCTGATCCTGCTATGCGTGTTTACACTGTGAAACTCGAGCGGAAATAGTCCATCATAATCGACAGTAGATACTTTCCTAGCTCGCAGCGTTGCTACTGATCCTGACCCTAGGACGTCTCTAACTCTCCTGCGCCTGCTGTATCGTTTGCACTTGAATTGGAAGCACATGCATGGCCAAATCTGTTTGTTTTACATCTCTGTGTTGTGTCTTGGGCCTTACACGCGATAAAAACACAGACTTATTCCATCTTAGTAAAAGAAAAACCGTCTCGCTCTGTCTTCTAATAAATGTGTCAGTATGCTCGTAGGCCCGTGACGTTCAGTTTGGGGTCACGCTCTGCAGTGAGGTGCGTTCTGAAAATCCTCAGCGGGTGAGATACTGAAACCAAATTGGTGTCCCAGTTGTGTCAGTTCAAATTGTCTGAAAGCGTTTTTCCTCCTCTTCGTTGTAAATATTTTGGCTTGAGAAGACCTTTGATAGAACTATGCCCTCTTATTATTCTGCTGTAATGAATCTGTGGCATATTTTCTTTATAAAGACAACTTGTTTGTGTCCGTGTCAAACAGTATCTTCTCTAGACAACCTTTACTGGTGATGTGAGAAAAAAGTAGTTGTGCTGTTTGTTTCTAGACTGTTCAGATGCCAAACTGACACAATAATTATCGCACAGCTTCTTAAAACTGACAGGATTTGTACTTTGATGTTGCATTTAAGTTAAAGAATACTGGAACTGTCCCCTGCACTGTCCCGCAAGCACTATGTAACCCACAAGGACCGAGGCTCTTGTATCATTGAAATACAGATTAGAAAAAAAAAGGAATAATGGATTGTTATTTATGAAATGTCAAAGATTAAAGTTCATATTGACTAAACAGACTTTTTGTTTTCCAAATGAAATGCAAATGAATGCAAATTTGACAAAACATAAATAAAGAAGAAGAATAAAGAATAATGAAGATTGATTCAGTTGGAAACATGTGCACTGAAGAACTTTTACCATGAATGCTGAAATATCATTTTGCACTTTATAGTGTCCTGCAATCTACTTTTAGGCTGCTCTTATGTATTTAATGTATCACTGGGAATTTTCCCTGTTTGTTTTTTGGACGATCAGTAATCATAGTCATGTATGTTTAAAATGTGATTTTTAAAAATAATTCTTTCTTCTGACATCATGTACCACAGCCACACCGACTCAGTATATAAAACGTAAGAATAAGTAATAAAAAATAATCCTTGGACATGTAACTGTTCCAATCACAAGTTCCCCCCATTTAAAATGTAATAGTGTAACTAGTCAATGACTATATCAAAGTAATGATCAATTAATATCACTACCGCTCAAAAACAAACACATAACAGGTTGAACAAGTTTTGTAACTGTACAACAGTCGTACGCTGGACGTTTTTAAAACAGTAATACACAGCCAGCATGACGTTTTAAATGAACAAACCTTTTGTTTACAGGAGGTTTGTCTACTCGTGGATTGAACCCTTTAATTAATTCATTCAGACGTTTGCAATTACACGACTTTACTTGCTCAGTTTCCATACATACTCATTAATAAAATATGATTGCAGCCATGGCAAGTTTATTTATGTTTCAGTACAAGGTAATTCAATGTGCCACTCATTTGCATGGACACCAGGACAAAAAAAAAACGCAATAAAATGAATAATAATTATGATTTAAAAAAAAAGATCCCGGCGAAGTTTATATAATAGTATAATATTTAGATAAGCAGCGAATATAATTACACATTTGTCTCCAGTAATGTGACCGATCACAGTTGTGATTACGTAATGACATGACGTAATGCCGTTACGTGGAACGAGTTTACTCCCCCCTCCCCACACTGAACGTAAATATAAACTCTGAAACTCCAGCGTCGTGTCTGTGGTCAGATGAAATCCACCGCGCTCATCCCTCCATCTCCCCGCCGGTGGAGCCTCCTCCAGACCGTGAGGACCAGACAGCCATCTGCCGCTCCGTAGTAAACCAGCGGGCCCCGCCCCTTTGCTTACATTCTCCAATGCGCCATAGCAACCGGGGCCGAGCCCCCTGTTCCCGCGCAACGTTCCCGTCCTTATAAGGCCAGTCGAATGCAGACGCACGAACACGTCACACGCCGTTTATGTAAATGCTTTGATTGAAGAAAAAGAAAAAAACAAAAAAAGCAGCAGCAGCAGCCTCCGCTTCCACTCTGAAATGGAGGTGTGGATGCGGCGCATGCGCAGTGGCTCCACAACTCTCCAGTCCGTCCAGCGCAGACATCAACAAGAGAGCGGGCTACGGCTGCGGCTTCCTTTTCATAACAGTCCCGTCGCAAGGACGCCCTGTGCGGACTTTGACTTTATTTCAACTTCACGCAACTTGCAACAAGGTAAGGCGTTTACTCGCTTTCTCTTCAATTCGGCGAGTCTTCGGAGCTTTCCGTCGGGGTTCGGAGCGTGAAACCGCGTTTTCAGACGTGCGATTTAAAACACGCTGCGAGTTGTCTTTGGACGAATGCTTGTTTTGAATTTTTGCCTTCTATGGTTTTCGTCCATCTGGGTGCTTAGTTCGACGTCTTACACAGTTAACGCGGATGGTGAAAAGTGGAGAGAACTGGAGAAGAGGTGTTCAAATAGCGCTGGAACGAGCCGAGTGGATGCGCTTCCCCATGCGGGCATGATGAGCATCGAGTGGCCGCTGTTGTTCTCGCTCCGGCGGCATCTGGCTGCTGGAGGTGGACCTCTTCCAGTGCCCCCCCCCCTCTCCCCACTCACACACACTCGCCGAAGCCGGTTGTTGTGGTCGGTGTCCCCGGTGCTCTCGGTTCCACGTTGCGGCTGCAGCCCCCCCCCGCCCCAGCTGCTAACACAGGCAGAGTTGAGCCTCTCACGCCCACCCGGGACCGAGCTGCGTCCCAGCATGCGGCCGCCCCTGTCAACAAAGCAGCAGCACCGACTGTTTATCGCCTGGGAAGACGTTCGGACTGCGAAAAAGTCCCACAACAAACAACGTTTTTACGGTTTAAACTTGGTGCACATGGAGCCGTGAGGGGGGGCGGGGGGGGCTGTTGCACTGACGGCGCTTCAGAATAACAAAAGAGTAAAATATCCAATTTCACCAATGTCCGCCAACAGCTTTTAGTTGGAAAGCACTTGCGCTGCTTTTCGAACGCAGTTTCAAATGGCAGGAGGGGAGTGTGAGCAGGGCGGCGGGGGGACGGCGGCGCAGGAGGCCGGTGGTTGTAAAATGGGTGCGCAGGAAGCAGGTCGTGTGGCGGGCCATGCTTCCTCCGCCGAAGTGGGCGGCGAGATCGGCGACTTGCACTTTTCTCTCGATGAAAACAAGTGTATTTGTCGGTGCCTTCTTCTGTTTAAGCAGCTCGGGGTGGCGTACACACTAGTTCGGACAGCTTTGATGGGATTTTTCACAGTTTGCGTTTGAAATAACATGCTTTTTGCGGTAAATCGCACCACACCTCCCCTCCACATTGCCTCCGCCTTTCAAGTGTGTTGCCATGTTGACTTGCGTCACGTATTCCTCTGCAGAGATCGTCTCTAGAAGACAGATGAGACACTCACGATTCAGTCCTGAAAATCACATTTTGCTGCATCTTCATTTATTTTCACTGACCTTATTTGATAAATAGTCTCATGATTTGTGATATAACGTGTTGTTGTACTATGACAGTCTCAATGAAATGATGAATGATAATGGTGTTAATTGAATTGTTGAAGGACTTTTTGCCATAAGTTGCCACTGCCACATCTCATTTGAAACAGTTGAGAACAAAATATGGGAAACTAAGCAAATTGCATTAGTTACGTCACCATGATAACGGCATTGTAACAGTCATATTACTATTACATTTTAAACAGGGGGTTCATGCAATTGAAAGCAAAGTAACTTTCTGAAAACTTTCACATAATACGACTAAATCAAAAACTGATGTATTGTAGTAAGTGCATCAGTGTGGCTGTGGTCTATGATGTGTGAGAAGAAATTTAAAAAAACGTACCTAAATGTTATTCTAATCTTGTCCGAAAGAAATAAAATGGGCACAATGCGAAGTGATACATTAAAAACATGATTCAACAATGAAAGTACATTGCAATACACCATGGAGTACAAGTTATTGAAATAGTTACACTACTTTTACATTTTAAACACGGATAACTTGTAATTAATTGTAAGCAGTAACGTGAATGATGCCGTTGTTGTAGCATCCGAGTGACACCTCTGTCTGCTCCTGCTCGCCGTCTCTCGGCGGATTGATGGCTGGGGGAGGAGGGGGGCAGTCTGGGGGGGCGCGGCTAGCAGCTTTGCCGCAGTTCACGTCTCCATGTGCTGGGGAGATTACACTTTGCCTAGCAACATACCGTGCAATTCCACTGCACAAATGTCGCGCACTTTGCATTTCAAGCGAGCACCCCCCTCCCACACACACACGCCCACACCCCCACACATCCGCACGTTGTTTAATGTGTGTGCTAACGTGCGCCAGTTTGGTGAAATCCATTTAAACCTCCTGAAATCCTCCGGAGCTCAAACCAAGTGCGTGCTTTCTAATATTTTGAGTCGCTCCAAATGTCGCGTGGATGGTGCGCGCAGCGTGGTGACATGATCTGTCTGACTGTTGACCTACTTCCCCATGTGGGTCACAGAGATGCTGCTGCCGCCAAGTCGCGTTCACTCGATGTTCTTATTTTTAATTTTTTGTATTGACTGCTGCTCCTGTCGTGACAAAGCGGTTTGATGATTAAATCTCAATCAGGACTCGTCTGACTTTGGCCAATGGAAGCTGCTGCCCCTGAGGGGGGGCATTAAACATACGGACTAGGTTGTATGCAGAAGGTCCTTTAAAGTAAACGTAGTACACATTAACACACATTACAAAATAATTAAAACCAATAAAGTGTATTAAAATAATCATGACAAATAAGACAAATGTAAATTAAATTTAGCAGATATTTCAGTTCAGATATTTTCAGACTTTTTCTTGGTTGATAAATAAAGGACTACAGTACAATTGTAATCATGAATATTTCCACAAGTGATTGAACTGAAATACACATCTCCAGTAATGTACCTGACAACAGTTGAGTTTATTTTCTAATTAACCCCCCCTCCGCCGAACTGTGGTAAACACACGGTGCACACTGCTCTCAACGATTTGTTTCCATGCAGATGTTTGGCTTCCACAAGCCGAAGATGTACAGGAGTTTGGACGGCTGCTGCATCTGCCGCGCAAAGTCTTCCAGCTCCCGTTTTACAGACAGCAAACGGTACGAGAAGGAGTTCAGGAGCTGCTTCAGGTGAGAGAACACGTGGGCTTGAGGGACAGCAGACAACTTTGTTCATCCTGAAATGTGTTGATGTTTTTTTTCTTGTTAAATTGAATACAAACATATGAAGCTTTCCTCATTTCAGATGAACAAAGTCAGAGTTTTCACTGCGGCTGTTTGAGCGGAGCCCAGTCATCTCCTCTGCTGTCGTTTACCTTTCAGTCTGAGCGAAACGCGATCTGGAGAAATCTGCAATGCTTGTGTGCTGCTGGTGAAGCGCTGGAAAAAACTACCTGTGGGAACCAAGAAGAACTGGAATCACGTGAGTCTGGAGCCCAGTGAGGAGCTGTGATGACATGTGAAACGTCTAAGTGAGGATGGAGAACATTCCGGTCCCTTCCTCACAGGTGGTGGACGCCAGAGGAGGTCCCAGCCTCAAGATAACGTCCAGGCCCAAGAAGATCAAGTCCATCTCCAAGAAAGCTCGCCCGAGTCAGATCAGCAGGCTGCAGAAAGAGCTGAAAAGAAACAGTTAGTTCTGCGTTTCCGCGTTTTGATTCATCGATTTTGGGCTTCAACATGTCACTGATTATTTCTTTCTTCTCGGCCAGATTCGGACGCCCACAGCACCACCTCCAGCGCGTCTCCGGCTCAGTCTCCCAGCTACAGCAACTTGTCAGATGAGGGCTCGGACACAGAGCTCAGCCGAGGATCGGGCCGCTCGCCGGTTTTCTCCTTTCTGGACCTCACCTACTGGAAGAGGTCAGTCAAGGTCCAATTCAACTCTCAGACCTCAAAGCCACAGCAAAGTTGAATAACTCCACCGTTTGTGGGTCCGAAGCTCGAAACAGAAGCAAAAGAAATAGATGTATGCAGCTTTTTTCTCCCTGGACCAGCTGGAGATGTCCACAGGGTGAAAACAGTAAAACAACAACAACAACAACAGCAACAACACAGTCATACAAACTGAAGCACACAAAAAACACATTTGATTAAAAAAAACAAAACAATGTTATCTTGGTCTTAACTTTCCTTCTAAATAAGTCTGTGCACCCCTACCTCTGAACGAAACCATCATAACACTGTAAAGTTGTATTGTCTCTCTGTCTCCATGGAGACCCTTGGTCTTCTTTAATTCCAGTTAGTAATTACAGTCCAGTTTCGAAAATTGAGTTTAGATCTGTAAGCCTCCATTTGGAAAGTTAAAAACAAATGGACGCTGCTCTTCACTCGCTGACTGTAGACTGTAGCTGTTGTCACTGATCCTGACTGAAGAGTCTAGAAGAATCCCTGGACTGCTGCCCCCTAGCACGAGGAGGGGAACTGCTGCCTCACCTAGTATCTCTTCACAGCTGTTTTACGATCGCTCAGCACAAGAATGGTGATACACTCACATGCTGTTATTGACAAAAACACTGTACATTGTGTACATCAGCTAAACTATGGAAGATTTGTTCATACACAAGTGTTTGAACATTTTAACAGCGACATCCAGAGACATCAGTCCGGTCTCCCTGCCAGCAGTCAGCAGTCATTGTCAGTCCTCAGTGAGGCTCAGACAGCTGATGACTCACAACACGTCACTTCTCAGCGTTTCAACGGGAAATGAGAAAATTCAACGATTCTGAGTAAAAAACATTTGAAATTGGTGAAGTCAAATGGAAAATAACTTGACAGTACAAATGTCTGGATAAATGTAACCATTTATTTTTTGGGTCAGTTGGGTCATGAACTCACAAAAAGACATAAATGGCAAGAAAACCATTAAAAAATAACCAATTCACAAACTGAATCCAGTGACTAATCACAAAACGTAATTCACTTGAAACTTGTCAAGTTTTACATTTTTGTGTTCACGTTTCTCTATATTGATCGATTGCTTTATATCGGCCATAAACAGTAGTTAAAGCGAAATCCAAAGAGAAAAACGTATTTACTGCTAATTTATATTTCTACTGAATTGTCAGACTGTCACACACACATACTGTATATCTATCTATCTGTCATGAATGTTGAGATGATGGATGTGTCATGTGTCCAGACAAAAGGTGTGCTGTGGAATCATCTACAAGGGGCGCTTCGGGGAGGTGCTCATCGACCCCCACCTGTTCAAACCGTGTTGCCGCAAGAAGCAGCAGCAGCAGCAGCAACAACAACAACAACAACAGCAGCAGCAGCAGCAGGAGGAAGACGAGGAGGAGGAGGAAGACGAGGAGGAAGAGGTGGAGGTAGACGAGGGCGTAGGAGTCAGCAGCATGAAATCCCACGCTGAAGAGGAAGTGAAGGAAACAGCCACGTGCGCGCAGAGTGCAGAGCCAGCTCAGCTCTGTGTCGCCGTGACGACGCCTCCGACCAGGAACGGCGCGGTGGCGGCGGTGGCAGACGGGTGGTAAAGTCAGAACTCCGCTCGCACACACTTCTCTGAAGAAGAAATGTGTTTTATTTTCTTGAGCACTTACAGGAAGACGTCGCCTCAGATGGCCTTCACACATAAAGCAGCTGGTCTTCTCAGTAATTCATGCTGGAGGTTTGTTTATTCCGTTGAATCTGTGATGATGAACTTGTCGTTTCTTTTTCATATTCAATATACTCTCCATCCTTCAACAGTGGACCATCATCTGTAGTGTTTGTGACTTAGATAAACGCTGGAGCCGTAGTTTTCCGGTACTGTTTTTCATTTTCATTCCAAAACACAATAGATCCACTTTCTTACAGAACAAGGTGCTACTCTACTTCATCAGACAACTCGGAACAAAAAAACTGACTCATTCTCAAAAAAACTGGATAATGTTGGATGTGTAATATCCTGGATGGTTACTTTTCCCTTCTGTTAAGTGTTTTTTTTAATGGTTGTTATCTTGTTTCAGAATGAATGACACTTTACATAGACGAGCACAGACTGTACAGAACCCTCGTGTTTGTGTCTGTAGACTGGATTAGTGTGCAAATGCGTGCGTCCCATTTATATCAGGCCTATTCACAGCTTCAACAGCAAATACACCAGCCTTACATACGTGTCACAGACAGTGCTAGTGTTCATCCTGGATTGGTATTAAGGAACAAAAAAGGGACAGTAGCTATATTTATTGTGGCCTCAGCAACACATAGTGCATTTTTGCATGAATGGCAAAGCCCACTCATCCAAAAGACCTAATGATCTGATGCATGAGTCTACTAAATTGCATGGCCTTATATAAACTGTAAATCTTTCTTTTATTTTTGGAGCAATTTCTCTGAAGTTTTAACTTATTTTTGTATGTAAAAAAAAAAAAAAAAGAGAAGGAAAAATAGAAGTGTCTTTGCATAACAATACCACACAGTTCAACAGCAAAAATACCGAACCAGTTTATAGTCATTCAGCAATATCAAGTTCAGTGATTCTCATCATTCCAGGGTCAGTATATGGTAAATTAAACTTTATACAAGCTGTAATTCTATGCCATTGCCTCTTATATACCACACGTGTTGTGATACGCTTACTTGGAAATCTATTAGGAATCAGTATAATGCAAACAGCCACGCAATAAACCAGCTTCAATTCAGGTAGATGGGATGGACGAAAGAGTGAAAACACATCACAGTAAGACCGTTAAAAGATCCCTCTGACAAACAGATCCAACAAAAACTTACAAAGAGCTGTTGTTTTATACTGCATCGGTTTGATCCACCTAATTAATTGTCAAGTGAGTGTGTAGCCTAATATTACTTTATTTATCAAGTGAAAGCCAAAGCACATTGAAATTCACCCAATGTCGAATCAATGCAGGTTTTTGATGAAAACTTGTGCTCGTCCGAGGTCATTTCTATATATGTTTATGTTATTCTGAAATGAACACTAATATGAAATGTCATATGATGTTGTAGTTGGGAGCAGTGGGTGTGTAATGTACATACGGGGTGGGTGAGTCTTGGGTTTCACTATTTATTTATTTCCTATTTATTTGTATCACTGCATCCTCGCTTCGAAGTGTAAAACTGAATTCTTTTCATCTTAAATGTAAGCGTAGTGAGGTTTAGTAGCTAAAATCAAATGTAATTCTCACGCAACATTTAGGCATTGTGTGGAATTACTGGTTGTCAATATTTGTGAAGTGTTGTTTAATATTGAGTTATTCATCTGTTGAGTTGTGTACAACCTAACTTATTCTCTCATCACTTTAGATTTGTATCATGTAGACAGAATGGACAGATAGATTGCAACCAAACTGTACTCTTCCTCTTTTGGCCTGTTGCTTAGAAATGTTCCAGAGTAGTAGGTTACTTAACTCTAGACTTGCATGTACCGTTGCTATGCATTTACTCTGCTTACAAGTTAGACAAAGCAGTTTTGTATTTTTTATACATTATGTACTTTTTTTACTTGTCCCTTAATAAAAATAATTTTGTGAGTTGTGTGGCTGTGTGGTGTTTGTGACTTTATTGGAAAAAGGTGACCTCTAATGGACAACAACTGGACTGGAGTCCAGAGTCTAGTACTAAAGTATTATCAACAAATACAACGGCATTTCAAGATATTTAGTGATGGTAGTCATATATTACATTTGCAGAAATCTATATCAATGCGTTGAAGGTGTTCTGTTGTAAATATTCGTTTGTAACACTCTCTGTCCAACAAAAACAGTAAAGGTGACATCTCGGACATGTATACGTCATCTTGCTTACTTGCTGACATGCCTCTCACAAAAGCTCCGCATTAAAAATGGAAGTTTCACTATTCAATTCATATAGTATATTAATATTGATACAATATGATCTGCTGATCGATAAGATTCATGTTGTTCATTTTGAGATAGGATAAAACATCCTGTCGTTCATCTTTGTAAAGTTCCGATGTTTTTAAAGCGAAACGAACTGGCACCGGAAATGACGGTCATGTGACAGGAAGTTACAAAAACACGGAAGTATTTTGTTTTTGCAGGCAGCTGTCAGATCATGTTGGAGGCTGCGTATGTAGATTCAGATAAATTCTATAAACAATAGGACGTCGGTGAAAACAACTCGAGTGGAACTCGCAGCAGGTGACGTCGTTGTAAACGCTTTGTTACGTTGTGTTAGCTAACAGGCTGGCACGATTGTCGAGGCAGTGAACTGGGTTTGTACAAGAAATAATATCATTTAAAATTACTGAATCAGACTGGCTGTATGAGTGATTCTGTAATAATGTCTCAGCCAGTAATGTCTCCGTTCGTTTTCATTGATTTCAGCAGATTTTAGGATAGTTTCACCTGCCACTGATGTGCTCGTCTACTTTGGTTCATTTGGTTCAGTTTCTCTAATTCTCTTCTGTTGCCAGAGAAAAAGCTTATAAACCAGTACAAAGAATAAACGTAATATTCGAAATTTGCCCTGTTTAAAATGTAAATATGAAAGTAGTGTTACTATATCAAAGTTCTATTCTGTGTTATTGTATTTGATTATTATTTTTTGATTCGTTTTCTTGAATGAATGTTGTCAGCTTTTGCAGATGTGTCAGTGTTTGAAGGAGCATCAACGCTGAGTACTGTCAAACTGCTTTTAACAACAAAACAAATCATCGGTTAACATCATTATCATGCATTCATACACTAAATTAATTGATTGCAATTGTGTTTATTTAGTAATTAAATTGTACATGTAGCCTGTTACTGTACAATGTACTTATGATATTACACTGGCAGTAGTAACAGGTGATGTATATGTTTCATGTTATATGCAGGTTCCTCAACCGATGTTTGCGTTTACAGCTTTTGTTGGTCATGATGGTGGAGCCTTCAGCCTCTGGCGTGTTCTGTAACAGGATGCTGAGCATGGTAAACTCTGAGGACGTCAATGCCATCATCCAGGCTCAGAGGCACATGTGAGTGACACTGTGCCTGATTATTTGATGAAATGTGGTGTGGTGACAACAGGCACCAGGTTGTTCTGCAGACTGGATCCTGAACGTGTTCTAAACATTCTGACAACAGGCTCGACCGCTTTGAGAAAACCAACGAAATGCTCATCAACTTCAATGTGCTGTCAAACGTCCGACTGCAGCAGATGAATGAGCGCTTCTTGCTTCACACCCGCACTCTTGTGGAGATGAAGAAGGACTTGGATAGCGTCTTCAGAAGGATCAGGTAGGCCTGAACTTCCCACTCTCAAAAACCCTCATCCAAATGCACATACGGCCGCTGATTGTTGGTCTTCTTCAGGACGCTAAAAGGGAAGATTGGCAAGCAGTACCCTGATGCTTTCAGCAGTGAGTGGCTTCAGTATTTTATTCCCGGTTTCAATCAACGTGTCAGAAAAAGTGTGATTCAGTTTCAGTTTTATTTTTGCCAGACATCCACGAGTCGCCCAACCTGGAAGACGACGACGATGACTTTGGCCCAGTTCCCCCCAGTGTTGCCACAACAATCACCACTGCCACCTCGGAGCAGAGCACAGACTCCTGTGACACGAGTCCAGAGCTGATCTCACCCACCGTGAGCAGATTCTCAGAGGAGCTCTCGCAAGACCCGCTTGACACGCCCACGTCTGACACGCCAGAGACAGACGTCCTCCAGGACGAGGGCCCTGACTCTGTACCCGCAGAGTAAAACAGACGGTGTGTGGATGGTTTTAAGCCTCTACATCTGTACGTTATCTGGATGTTTTTGTTTTAATTCACTGTCAGACTCAGTATTTGCAGTGACTCAGCGGTCGGCTATGAGCTTTCCACCAGGACTCTGGATGTTTGTTGTCATGTTTACATGTCCTTCACCTGCTGAGCACAGACAAAACTTGACGATGTTTTTAACTTGTGTAAAGCCTTCACTCATTGTGTGATTAGGTTGTTTTTTGTTTATGGAACCACGCATTACTGGAGAGTCAAAAATCGGAATAAAAGTTACTGTTGCAAGAGCAACATTTATCAATGGTAGATTCTACAGACCCTTATTGAAACCAGGAAATGTTTGTTCATGCATTCAGGAGCATTTGTGTTAGTGTAGTCGGGTACACCTGAAGGGATGGTCTAAGCGCCCAGCAAGCTTGTGTCCTTGCATCTCTTCTTTTATAAGTGAGGGTGAGTTTCGGAAATGTCAGAGCAATAGTATGTACATACACAGAACTGCTTGTTTCTGTAATCTCATTCTTTCAATCACAATCCACAGCTACTGACCATTGGCAAATGTGAACGTTCACCCTCAGATTGGTTAGATCTATTTACAAAGGCAGTTTTTGATCAAAAGGAAAATACTGAGACCAGACATTTCAAGACAAAGGATGATGATTTATCACTGGAATGCTTTTTACTGCTCATACAGTGAATTTGTTTCAGTCTTTGTGCAAACTGTCTTACATGGATCTGCTGTGGGATTATTGGACATATAGAAATATAGTTGTATTGTGTATTATATAATAAAACTGGTAAGCCAAACCCATGTTGGGTGCAAAAAACAGGATTGAATATCTGTGAAGTCTAACTTAAATGAATTAAAACAAATCTGTACGCCAGTAGCATTGCTTGCAATTTACAGTGCAATATGAATTAACTATGTCCTTAAATTAGCAAGCGTTTATCTTCAACTGTCCCCAAAGGACAGAGAAACATCAATCAACAAAGACAAAAATGTAAACGTATTTCCAAGTATTTCAACTGCGGTTACGATCTTTCGCCGTCAGAGGGCGCTGAGTCAAAATATGTGCGTTTTTTTTCTTTTTTAGCCATTAAAGGGTCAAAACATCAACACCCACGCTTACTGGATTCTTCGCTTTTTATTTGAATTCCACTGACAAACAAAGCAGCACAACGGACGAATAAATTCGACGGTGTAGTAGCAATTCTTCATTTATTCGACCATTCACCTTTTAGCCAGGGAAGCTAGCTGTGTAGCTAACGTTAGCTCGCTAGCCGTCATGAATGTCTTGAAAGGCGACGTCAGCACAAGGTGACAGCGTAAAGTCAGACGGACTCAAACGCTGCTGGTGACTGTCTGAGAACATTCACTGTATGAGGGGGTGGACTGAACCTCCACAGCTGCTGCCCAAAGATGAGGAGACTGACCCGGAAGAAGGCTCTGACTCTGGTCAGGGAGCTGGACGCGTTCCCCAAAGTCCCTGAGAGTTATGTGGAGTCTACAGCCAGCGGAGGGACAGGTACCACACACACACACACACACACACCCCCACACACACACACACATACTGACACACACTCACTGCCCCCCCAAACACACACACACACACATACTGACACACACTCACTGCCCCCCCAAACACACACACATACACATGCTG
>CAAKHB010002677.1:24226-36829 GCA_901007665.1 Aeoliscus strigatus
CCAGATAACGTGCTGACAATCTGCAGACACCAGGACGTGATGCTGCTGGCTACATTTCATCCCCTTTTACACATGACGAGACCAGGGAGATCCATCTTTGATTCACTGTAGTGCTGGACTTTTTCATGCCCCCTCTCCCCCCATCTGAAATAAGCCACAGACCAATGTGAAGTGATTTTATAAGATGGGACCTTCTAACGCATTTCACAGGGATTTAATCTGATCCAGATTCACTGATCGGACGTAAAGATGTGTGGTACTTTTCTTTGCCTGTTATATTATGATGTTTAATTAAAATATTTGTGAAAGCATTTTTATTTTTTAATTACAAAATCAATTGCGTTCAATTTTAAATCCATACGTAAATATTCATGATTGATTGTGAACAATTAATCATGAATAACAAACCTGGTCTAGATGTTGATAATATTTTTGTCCTGATTGTGAATGAATGAGATAATGAATCAATTGTTTGGTCATCCTGTAGCAGTTGGACAGTCGTCAGTGTCGATGCTACTGAAAGTTCAAACACTGACATATCGCAACAATGGAAACAACAACGACAACTTGTTGATGTGACGTTTCCCCACGTTGATATTCACAAACCTAAAATGTCTGTTGACATCCAACCAAAGGATGTTAAAAAAAGTCTGATCAGTGATGCTGGTCTCAGGGGGTCAGATGCTTGTGAAATTGTTGCCAAGCAGCACAGGAACTGTACCTGGAGACCGGCATCAACTGCATTCAGCTCCCAGAAATCCCACTTGGAGTTTGAGTAAGGCACTCCGCCCCACCACATGACCATCGGCCCCGTTTCCCACAGTGATGTGGTTCACTTAGCACAGTAAAAGGCATAGAAATGGGAACTATGTCGACTATGGACAAAATATTTCTGCAGGGCGTTAAATGAATGAACAACACAGGTTATATAGATCTACACAACGACTGCATGTTTGACTCGTCACCACAGTTCTTACTGCGCCCCCCCCCCACACTCCCGTCAAGTCAACCTGATGGGAAAAAGTGTCGCACGAGTACCAACCGGTGAGACTCTCCTCTGTCTCCGACCTCTGAAAGACGTGGGAGTCCCTTCGAAAGATTCCATGCACTGGACCAGTGCCCCCCACCCCCCACTGGTCTGGGGACAGTCCTTGATATGTGGTCATAGACGAGGCAGTGGACAAAAAAGATCCGAAACAACGGTCCTGGTGTTTGTTTTTTAATCGTCTAACGCGGCCTCAGAAACACCGTCGAGTTTGTTTGTAAGTTCCCCAAAATGTACATATTTGTGACATCCTGACATTTACAGTATATGATGTATCAGTGGGCACGTGAGGTCCAACATGGACGTCTGTCCCCCCGGGAGTCGGCGTTTCAGTCTCACTGCCTTCATCTGACAGATTTGTCGTCTCGTTCTTTCCACTGCACAGAGAAAATGGAGCAAAAGGAAATCTCTCTTGATGCACATATGTCTCTCCTGCGAGGAACCGTGTTCCATCTGAGGTCACCGGTCTGTCAGACACAGCTGATCGACGCTCCACAGAGTCCGTCAGACCCAACACGTGAGGGTAGGAGATGTTGATTCATCTCCATGGGGTTTCAGTCCGTATGTTACAATAGCTGCAGCGCTCCTTCTGTTTTAAGGTGGTGGGTGTAAGAATCATCTCCTAGGAACAAACCAAACACAAAATATGACTTCAGGAGCAGATGGAGAGGGATGCACAAGAGCAAAATTGAGGCAAATACAGTTTGTCCACAGATGTCCGTCCCGAACTGACAGAGGCCCGACGGTGTGATCCGCATCCGACCGGATCCTTTTCACCTGCTCACCGTCGAGGTCCAGGACCGAAGGGTGCCAGGCAGTTTATCGGCCACAGGGAGGTTCCAGGGCCCAGGGGAAACAGCTGCGCTCCTTCCAGGAGGATCTCTCCTGGCCTTAGAGGGGCAGCAGAGTCCACCGGCCCGCTCGTCCTCTCTGGGCATCTGCCCTCTGGACACCAGTCTCTCCTGGAGGCTGACATGTCCTTCCCCGCTGCTGAGACAGGCTCCGATGACGCTCACGTACGGGTCCCAGGGCCAAACGGCGCTCGGCGCCTGTGCGTGCAGGCTCCTTCTCTCACAGCAGGGGGAGCACGTCTCTCTGTGATACTCTCTTTTTTCAAAACATCTCCCCAGAGCTCTGTCGCCCGGCCTGCAGTCCCCCTCTGCAGACGTCGGGGGGGTTCCCTGCCCCCTGGTGACACATTGCTGCTGGGTGGACCTGCCACCCGCAGCCCTTCGGACACCGCTGTGGTCTGTCAGCTGGGGAACTTTGTCTGCCATGCACGCTGCGGCCTCTAGAGGGAGCTGATGAGGGGAGTCTGGGGCTGAGGCTGGATGGTATGAAGGCAATGGACTCGGGTGTGGTTCCAGGGTCACTTCCTGCATGGCAGAGTGGACTGTAGAAAGGGAATCCCAGGGGCCGCCACAGTCTGCTGGGCAGAGACAGAGACACCGATGAGGGCCGTGAAGGAGCTGGAACAGAGCCACGTGCACGTGCATTCCCAGAGAGGAAGGAACAGAAACACCACAACCCTCGTGGATCAGACACACATTCATGCAGATGAAAAAAAACACACACACACTCATGCAGACGCTTCCAGTTCAGGATGATTTAAAAGATGGATATTTCCAGACACTTTAAGGGGGGGGGGACTTTGGAACTGGATGCTAGCTATGGCTTCACTGTAACTTCTCTGCATCTATCAACTGTACGAAAACATCTTGTTGGTGTTCAACATAAATTCCACACATCATCAAAACCTGCGTCATGACTCAAACCTGTGTCCTCAGTGGTCCACGCTTCTAGAAATCAACTGAGCATGTGATGGAGGAAACACGGCACAGGTAGGGGGTGTGGCCTCAGTACACCTGCAGTCAGCTGTGTGTATGTGCATCTGATTGATGAACAGCTTCCATGTTCTCTAGTGGACGGGAATCCTATCTGCTCCTTGTAGTCAGATTACACTGCTGAACGTTCCGGTCCTTCCCAGCTGTGGTCATCACACTGATCCTCTCACTGAGCACACAGTCAGTCCAAACAGGTGCATGCACATTCACCTGTACAGTCTGCTGCTACCGTGGGTGCACATATCTTACATTTTTATATATTTGTATACTGTATATGTATACTGTATGCATGTACAGTATACATATACAGTATGTATACTGTACATGCATGTGTGAGCATGCGTCTGGTCCGTGTGTATCAAAATATATAAGATGTCAAATGTTTTTTATTATTTTTTCCTTTGTTTTTCTAACTTGACTGGAACCGTTGGGATGAAGGAATCCCTTCTGATTCTCAGTCTGATTATGCTAAAATATATTTTCCCCAACTATGTTCAAGGCCAGCGTCCACTTTTGTAAATTCCAGGTTTATTCCTGTTAATTCTCACAAAATCCTGTTAATTCCCATGGAATTTTTCAACCCTAATTTGAACCATTTCAAACATAAAAAACACCAACTGAATGTTGTTTTGTTTGGTGTGACAGGACTGTGTGTGAGAACCATAAATATATTCATAGTGTGTGAGAGAAGAAGCTCGACAGCCCTGAGCGGGTTGATTTTACACAGTCCACTTCACCGGCCTCTTCAGGATCACATGGTACATCTGGAGGGTCAATTCAAACCATATTGCTGTCTTACCACCATAAACACACACACACACACACATACACATTTGCTTTTTCTCTTCATGCATGGAGTCATGCACATAGCGCACACACACACTCACACACACACACACACCGATCAGAATGGAAAGAGAGACGTGCAGTTTTTCCACAAACCGTGTCTTTAGAGTGTCCCATTAGGAAGAAATAGGGGGAGCTTAGTGTGTCACCTTTCATGCACATGGAGAGGTTGGGAGGTACCATTCCTATGGGAAGGCAAGTAGAAGCCTATACCAATCATTAGACTTAAGGCAGCGGGGGCGGGGTTACATCACATGGGGGAGAAAACGACTTCAGCGACAGATATGAATGAACAGTTAGTTAAACGTTTGGAATCGGAGTCCTAAGACGTCAACGTGACGTGTCAGCGTGTGTGGGGGGGTCGACCCACCGTACTCCGGCACCTGTCCGGTGCCCCTCTTCAGCAGCAGTCGAACCCGTCTGCCTCCGGCCTTGATGAGTTCAATGGCGCGTGCGTGAGTCATGTCCCGGGTGCTGTCGCCGTTAATCTCTATGATCTGGTCCCCGACCTGCAGAGAACACACGGCGTCACTCTGCCTCGACGCCCACTGGTTGATGGACTTTTCTACCTGCTGTTCTGGCTGCAGAATGGGGACGTGACTTTCACAGTGATGTTACCGATCCCACTTGACGAGTTTGTTGAATGAACGTTTGAATTGTTTGAACACCGACGATGGTCAGGCTGCTTTAAATCGACACCATCGTTCATTCACACAGGACAAACATTACATTATTAAACACGTGGAGAAAATGAATAAGTAAGAGACTAACTGCACGTGTGTGTGTGTGTGTGTGCTCCCCATTCCCACATTGACGCATCTGCTGCCACATGAAAAAGATGTGAAATAAAGATCTGCATCAACAAAAGGTAAAACACAATGACTCATTTCGCTGCGTTCAGATTTACAGCAGCTTAACCTTCACTGACACAGATCACATGACCAGGTTGTGTGGACTCTATTTCTATCTATCTCTGTTTCTATTTTCAGACAAACAACGGGGGACGAATAAAGTATGTGATTGTTATTCTGGGTAAACTAACATAACGTTGTGATTGTGTTTATTTGGAGAAATCTGCAACAGAGGACCATTTCATCATCCTCCCCCGCGTCTCACCCTCATCCTCCCGTTACGGATCGCAGGACCGTCCTCCGCCAGGCGCAACACAAATAGGTCCATCTTGTACTCTCTGCCCCCACGGATGCTGAAACCAAAACCCTTTGTACTTTTCTCCAGCTCCACCGTGAAGTAATCAAAGTCCTGCAGGAGAAAAAAAAACAGGAGCAACAGACACAGAACAACTTATAAAAACAAGTCTTCATCACATTAATATGTAAAAACACCATCAGATGAGAATTCCGACAGAACGTTCATCCCTCATGGATCCACAGGAGTAATCATCTGTTGTCTGATTGACATCTTTGCTACCTGTGGTCTGAAGTCCGTGGCGATCCCCAGAGGGAACTGAGCAGCTGCAGGGTGCTGTCTGAAGTCCAGAAGACCAGGCGGGTGTCGGTAGTCCAGCGTCGGCGGCTGCCGGTAGTCTGTCACCGGAGGGTGACGGTAGTCCACCGGTGGTTGCCTGTAATCAGTGAACGGAGGATGGCGGAAGTCAGGTTTGACATCCTGTCTGGCTTTTACCTCTGATCTGTGAGGAGAAAACGAGAGAAAGTATTGTTTTTACGTAGGACAGAGGGGAGGAGTGAACAACACCTGGAGACGGACGCGCACAGAAGACGTGAGTGAAGAAGGATGGGTGGTCAGAAGAAGATGGAAAGATCACTCACAGTTCTGAAACTGTCATCAAGTTCCCACTTGTAACATGGAAACAAATCCACATCTCTGGTAGAGTAGTGGAACGCACACACGCACACACACAGACACACACACACTCACGTTTGGGCACAGAACAGAACAAGATTGCTGGTTCCTGCATTATAAAAGAGACCTTAAAGTAAATTATTCACCACAGGAGCTGAGTGGTGTTACTCAACACAGGAGAAGTCCAGAAAGGGTCTTTGACTGAAGTAGAAGAGAAGTTGTAGACGGTGCACATGCAAAAGACAGAAGTAAAAGAAGTAGAACAGATGCACAAGACGCAGAAGAAGTAGGAGTGGAAGAAGATGAGAAGATGAGAAGATGAGAAGATGAGAAGGAGAAGGAGAAGGAGAAGAGAAAGAAAGAGGAGAACGAGAATGAGGAGAAGTAGAAGATGTCATCCAGGTCACGACATCCTGCTGGGTTAATTTGTTGGCTCATCCAAGAAGCTTCGTCACTTGTGGTTCAGTTTGACTGAGCAAACGTCCAGTTGCCAACGAATTGACCCAGCAAGAAGACGCAGAGGAAGTAGAAGGAGAAGAAGAAGTTCCCTGCAGGTTTGCTCCTGAGCTGGAAGAAGATGATGGAACTCTCATCATAGTTTGGTTATTTAAAAAAGAAAAAAAAAAGGAACAGACACAACCCAGTGAGTGTTTTATCACCTGCCGTCATGCAGGTAGAGCTGTGGAGGGGGACCCGAGGCCTGCATGACCGGGCTCTGCTGGCTTCCAGTCGGAGCCGGCTGCGACGCTGCTGCTGCTGCAGGAGGGCCCATCGCTGTTGGAGCTGGTCCGGGCTGGGGAGGCACCGCCCCCGTCTGACAGCTCATTGGGCCCAGGTGAAGGGCGGTCTGACAGGGCTGCGCTCCTCCTTGGCCCGGCTGGGCGACAGGGCTGGGCTGGGGGCTGTGTTTCTGGGTCAAGGGGCTCTGCTTCTCTGAGCCGGGCCCAGACTGGGACCCTGGGGAACGCAGTAGAACCAGATGTGAGCTGCTGATACTGGTTCCAAACTACAACTCACCAAGATACTTATGTGTGCATGTTCACTGAAAAAAGTAAACTAGGAAAAAGAGGGCAAATGGTACAGAAACATTTGGAATTTACTATTTACAGTTAAAACAAGATGAAAATCTCATAACAGTAAAAAATATTGCAGTACTGCATGCCAGTACCGGTGTGTGTGTGTGTGTGTGTGTGTGTATCACTATCCTGACGACTTTCATCACAACATATTAGTTCGGAACACATTCCCAATGACAACAAATCAGGCGAGTGTGTACGAGTCATAGAACTGGAACAAAAGACCTAAAACAGTTTCTACTGACAGAGAATACTGTCCACTGACGCCATCTTGGATTCTGACCTTGGGGTCGTCTGAGCCGGACCGATGCGTACATAAGAGTGTGTTCCACGTAGCTACTTCCTGTCAGAGGCTCAAAATGAATTCTCAGAAGACAAGTGGACCAGCAGACCAACAGAGTTTGGTCTCCACTGATTGTGTTGACATGTTTAATGATCCAAAGACTGGTTGTCCAGGTCAAAGACCCCGTCACAGCTGGAGGGGAGTGTGGGTGTGCTAGAAAAGAAGCACACAAACTAGAATTCACTTTGTGCCGGTTCACACTTGCCCTCCTCCGGTATGATGTGCAGCGTCACCGTCAGCCCGGCGTCTTTGATGAGCTTGACGATGTCTGCGTGCGGCATGCTGATGATGGACTGTCCGTTCACAGCCAGGATGCGGTCGCCCACCTTCAGCTTCCCGCACCGGTCGGCGGGGCTGCCCTCGATGATACGGCCGATTTTATGTGGCACAGCTGGAAAATGGGCAGAGACAAAGTTGAGAGGTGATAAAACTTTCAGAGTGGAGGTAGGAACATTGTTACATAACGCTGTGTGCTCGACCCCCCCGCACCCTTCCTTAAATCCCTGCCTCCCTTCAATATTGAATTGTACTTGAGGGGCTGCTCAGCACGCACGACTTTAACATAAATGTCGAGTTTTAATTCTTTTTTATTTCTGGCGTATTTGATAGTTGAAAGGACTGTCATACGTTTAGGTATATATGTTACGGGTAACGTGAAAAAACGGGTACTACGCATATTACATGGTTACTTTCATATCACCTGAAAACACAGGTACTACCATACTACCATTTTTCCACATTACCTGTGACATACATTCTAGATCGTGTGCTGACACCTGATGTCTGTCTGAGTCACTCTGCAGTGAATCTCTGTTCCGTTCTTTTCAGTTCTCAGTGTTTTATTTGTGATAGCAACTGAAAGTGAACAGATCTCGTTACCGTAGTAACTACAAAAAGCTCTGCATCACATCGCCTTGGCAACGGTTGTAAGCACTAAATGTAAACATTTCACTGGAATCAAACAGGATAGTATGGTAGGGGTCGAAACGAAGGGATGACAGAAGAGTAGAAACAGAGGGATGGACAGAAGAGGAGGGCCGAGGGGAAGGGATGGAGGTAAGAAGGAGGTAGAAATGGAATGATGAGACACGAAGGGTTGAACTGGAGGGATGAAACGAAGGGATCAAAGATTGAAACGAAGGGATTGGAGGAAGGGGTGTTGGAGGGTGGAGTGAACTCTGACCACCGAGAGAAGGAATGAGGCCGACTGGTCAGTAAACCTCGATAGGCCGATGAGTTCAGAGCCTGGAGGAGGACAGTGATGAGGTTCTATTCAACTCCTCTCTGGAGGGGGGCACGTCAGGCTACAGGTACCATGGTGGATTTCTAAAGAAGCCCTCCGAGGGCCCTGATAAACAGAGCAGCTGTCAGGAGGTTCTGATCCTGTTCATGACTGAGCATTAAGACGTGTTTCTGATAGATATTAAACTGTGCAGACTCATGACCTACATTGTCATCATATTCTTATTTGTAATCTTGTGTTTGAGTGGAGTGCACGTGTGTTGTGCAACTCCCTTTGACATTAACTATCAACGCGCCATCGTTTCACACTGACACCCCCAAAGAAGAACAAGTTCACTTATGTGTGTGTGTGTGTGTGTGTGGGGGGGGTGCATCTACCTACCAATGACCCTTGGACGTGGACTATGTGCCCTGCACCACGCACTTTGGACCGTCTAAACACAGTCTTTGTGGAAATTTGAGGTCTTTGTGAACTTGTAGAATCAGCGTATCAATCTCATGTGCGAAGTCATTTAACCCTTCAGTGAGAGTAACAACAGACTTTCTGGAATTGTGCATCTGACCATCAAGACAAACCCCAGCAACCTTTGTCCCAGCTGGACTCTCAGAGGACACCTCACAGCCACTTTGGACCTCTCTTCTCCCTTTCGTATCAAACCTTTCTCCTTTTGAACTGTGACTGTCTGTACATTGTTTAACTGCACCTCTGTTGACAGTACAGTTCTATTCTATCCTGTTCGGTTCTATTCTAAAAAACAGACCCAGACCAGAGTTCGTAAACAAACGAGAGAAAGTAAAAACAAGTTGATCACAGTTTGACATCAGCTAATGAAGTTCTAAAAACTAGCGAGCGGAAAAAACAACAACACTCCGTTAAATTAATTGCTAAGGGACATGAAGCCCACAAGTTATTAAAGGATTTTCTTCAGTGCACTCGCAGTGAAAACACTCCTGAGACGTTTTATATTTAAGGTTACAGACATGAACAGAAGCGGTCTGGATCAAACTCAGAAAGGACTCACTGATGACGGCGGCGTTCTCCGGCCTGTTCAGAGAGCTGATGATGACGAAACCGAAGCCCTCGTTCTCTTTGCGGTGGATGACCACGTCACTGGTTTGTGAGGTGGTAGCGGGGACGGCGACCGCCGGCGGGGCTGAGGCGGAGGCCGCGTCGCTCCGTGGAGAGCTGTGCTGCGTGGACACTAAGCTGGGGCTGCGTCCGTTCACCGGGCACGGCTCCCCTGAAGGTCACAGGGCACAGACGCACGTCAACAACTGCTGGAGAACTCAAGTCGTGCTGCCACGGAGAGCGGTTTTCAACCCTAGGATAGGGTAGGACGCTACAAACCGTATGTCATATATACCTGGTGCATCTCAGTGAATTACAATTCAAACAGTTGGTTCTTGTTCATAAATCAATTAAAAAGTAGCTGTTAAAAAGTAATTAAAAAGTATGCTCCCGTTATAGCTTCTGTTGGAGCCGATCATAGCTGATTGAGATGCACTTGTACATCTTCTCTCTATGTATGAACATTGATGAACAGATTTGTTAACTTCATTGACTTCACTGATTTATCACAAAATATTGAAAGTAACAAGGAAGTATTTTTACATCCTCTACTAACTCTATTAGGTTTGAAATTTGGAAAAAATATATTACATTAAAATGTATGTAAAAATATCCTATGAAATGATGAAGCTTATCAAACTAATATCTAACTTGTCTTTTAATGGGATGCAAGTCCAAAGAAAGGTCCTCACCGGATGTTTGCACTCTCCTTCTCACAGTCAAGCTGACCTGACCGTTGCGAGCGGCTGCGTGCATCAAGTCTATTACGTATTTGTGTGGTTTCCCAGCAACCACGTTCTTATCCACCGAGATGAGCTCGTCTCCAGGTCGGAGTCGGCCATCACGCTCAGCGGGAGTGTTCTCTATTATAGCGCCAATGACAATCTGTTCAAAGACAATCAACATTAGCAGCGTAGACGAAGGCGCAGAGGATGAAACACACACACACACACACACACACACACACACACAGCCTGTAAAGTGTTTATGGGTCATGTTCAGAGGGTTGACTGATCAACGTCTCATGCTGTTTTGCACAGTCACATGTTAGCAAGGCGTTGTTTAGTATGGGAGGCAGCGAGCAGAGTGCTGGGACAGTGTGAAGGTGTGTGTGTGTGTGTGTTGTTTCGCTGAGTGCACTGTCATCAGACAGCCAGTGCGTGTGTGTGTGTGTGTGTGTGTGTGTGTGTGTGTGTGTGAGGGCCAGCCCGTCCCATACGAGCCTTGTCACGGGCGTCCGGACTCACAGCCTGCACGGCCTCGTCACCCCCCAGGATGCGGAAGCCGAAGCCGGTCTTCTCCCTCAGAAGGTGCACCTCCACCTCTTCGTATTCTGGACCTGACACACACACACAGACACACACACACCAAACGATCCAGGTTTGCTCTTTCTTTTGACAGTAAATCAAACCCAACGCAGTGATGAAAGACACTCACGGCGGCTCTCGTAGATCGCCCTCGACTTCTCGTAAAGGTCGTAGGGGTCAGGCTTATTAAGATCGAAGCCTTCGGTGGAGTCGGGCACTGAGGTGCGGTGCTGCGGCTGGTTGGGGAAGGGCGTGCCGGGAGGCAGCACTGGACCCGACAGGTTTGCCTGAGGGCTTCCATGTGGGTCCCATTGGTCGGGTAACTACGAACGACAACGAGTGTACAAGTCAGATTTGATTCACAACAGTTATCTCATGAGGCTACATGACGCTACAAGAAATAGAAAGCAACATTCACATGAGCAGCTCCTTCTTTACAGGCTCAGAAACCTGGGATCAAAGGCAGCACGTGGATGGCCTTCTGCCTCGACCAGTTGGAATGAAACAAGAGACGTGTGTGTGTGTATATATATATATATATATATATATATATATATATATATATATATATATATATATATATATATATACATATACACACACACACACACACACACACACACACACACACACACATAGCTAAATGTTTTTTAAATTGTTTTACACATTGTACATATTGTTTTGAGTTTATAATAACAGGGAATGTCACATTCAGGTCAATATGCTCGGCTGTTGTTGGGCTTTAGTTTGTCATGAAAGGCTTTCAGCATATTTCTTGAGCATACTGGAGATAATACTGAATAAACATTTGCATAAAGCAAGCATATTTGCCCTTTCTCATGTTCGTTAGATTATTAAAAACATTTAAAACATTTTTGGAAATACATTTTCTAAATAAATTCAGAAAAGCAACAAATGTGTGAATTAATCTGTGATTAATCATGAGTTAACTATAGACAACATGCAATTAATTGTGATTAAAGAAATATATCTTTCACAGCCCTAATACAGTATGTATATTTTTTGGATTATTTTGAGAGTGAAGACACACAAAACATATCAGTAGAAAGACCGTTTCCTTCAGTCATTTACCTGTTTGGAGGTTTTCCATGGAGAGATGTGACCTACGGAGGGAAGAAAAAAAGAACTTAAACACAGATAGTTCAAGGGCGCACAGATTCCGTGTGACAACACAGATTCTAATTGAATGAAACACCACACCACAGATCTGCTGGTTGCTGCTGAACTCGGTCCCTTGTGAATGAGCAGCTGTTGGTTTACATGGTTTACTCATGAGGTGCAATACAACATGTCACTGTGGCATTTTCTTTATGAATGCGTGTGTTGTCACTCCAGTGTGGCTTTTACAACATCACTGTACAATGACAGTGCAAGTCTATCTATGAATCTTCCTATGACTATCTGATCCAGGGTATATGTTGTGAGTAATATGAAAAAAAATGGTAATATGCAAATACCCGGGTTACTTTCACATTACATGAAAACATGGGTAGTTAGCAAACAACCTGGTTAATGTGCATATTACCCATCACATATGTTACAACTATAAATGTTGCATGTTTGATATTTATCTCTTTTTTATTAGACAAATGACTTTGCTGCTGAAACGCTGTAAATCTCCCCAGTGTGGGACATTAAGACTTATCTTAAACACCTGCTGCACACACACTTGACATGCTGCAGTATTTTAGCAGCATTCTGCCTGTTTTTTTCACAGTAACACAGCAGCTGTCCCATTGCATTTGCTGCCATTATCTTGTTTTTCCACCATGCGATATCCACGGCCCCTTGGGTACAAAAGAAAAACGTTTTTTCAGAATTTTGTCACCAACTTCGAACAGAAATATCTCTTGTCGTGACATCCAGAGCTGCGGATGACGTGTGTGTAAAAGACATCCAGATGTGACGTTGTCGGTTTCATTCTCATCTGTTTTGACTTTGTGGAACTCTTCCTTATCAGGTTTGGTTGTTGCATTTGTTTGCAACATA
>CAAKHB010002677.1:36849-47940 GCA_901007665.1 Aeoliscus strigatus
TTGTTTGCAACATAATTACATCACTATCTGCAGGCGGAAGCACACACACACACACACACACACACACACACACACACACACACACACACACACACACACACACACACACACACACACACACACAGGCATGCACACACTTTATCTGCATGCAGGAAGTGAGGAGCACCAGATCACAACAGCAATCTCATCACAACTCCCCTGTGACGCCACTGAATCAAACACATACAGCACTTTTATGCTGCTGAGACCCAAATACATACATTTCGATCTGAAATGTCTCCTGACGATAAAAACACAGACAGAAACGCTGAAACTGTTTTACACTGAAACATGGTGACTAAATCCTGTAACAAATGTATCTGTATATAATCCACAGTATGAAAGGAACACATGTATGCAGCTGCTCTCCAACGTCTCCCTCTTGGACTCTTACAGAGGACTGAGTGAGACGCAGGAGAACTCTTCTGTCAGTGCAAAGAAGACTCTTTCTATTATGTGCCATACTTTTGTCTAATTTACATTTTCCACTCTCATTCTCGGTTCCCTCACTTGGCCCAGTTACTAATATTAAAATATATATCAGAATGTGTTTGCAGAATTCTACAGCACATCAGTGAATCGGTTACTTTATTTTCTACATACATCCTGCTGAAGCACTTGACACATACGGAGCTTAGCAAATTCACTAGAACACCTGTCTTAAAAACAGGAAAACAAATATGTATTGATTTTTTCTATTATTAATATTTGATCCCAAATTTGTGCCGGCTAACTGGGCTTCTCTGAGAAGTAAAAAATAATCAAGTATAAGATTCAACCAATAAAACTAATTACTGTTCAGGAATGCAAGTAAATAAAAGGAACTTCAGAGAAAGAAAGATAGAAATAATAATGTGCTTTAGTGTTTTTAACAATCAGTACATCATAAAATTCATCTGTAACAATAATATATTATAATATATATTATGTTATATTATAAGCTGACTCGGTGATGGAGTGGTTAACCCATAGCCCACTGACAGCTGATATCGGCTCCACCACAAACCACAACCCGTAAGCGGAGCAGATATATCAATATGATATAACAATCCATCCATACATCCATTTTCTTCTTTATCCTGGAGGCAGCAGCCTGAGTAGGGACTTCCCCATCCCAAGACACCTCCTCCAGCTCTTCCAGGAGGACCCCAACGTGACCCATGGGTCTTCCCCGGGGTCTCCTGTCTGCCTGGAACACCTCCCTAAGGAGGCGTCCAGGGGACATCCGATACAGATGTCCGAGCAACCTCAGCTGGCTCCTCTCGATGTGAAGGAGCAGCGGCTCTACTCTGAGCTCCTCAAGGGTGAAAGAGCTCCTCACCCTGTCTCTACGGCAGCGCCCGGCCACCCTATCCAGGTTCTTGTTCTTTTGGTGATGACCCGGAGTTCATGACCATAGGTGAAGGTAGGAACGTAGACTGACTGGTAGATCAAGAGCTTCGCCTTTTCAGCTCAGCTCCTTCTTCACCACGACGGACCGGTACAGAGACCGCATTACTGTGGCCGCTGCTCCGATCCGTCTGTCAATCTCACACTCCATTCTTCCCTCACTCGTGAACAAAACGCCGAGACACTTAGACTCCTCCACTTGAGGCAAGGACTCTCCTCCGACCCGGAGGGGGCAAGCCACCTTTCTCCAGTCGAGGACCACGGCCTCGGACTTGGAGGTGCTGATTCTCCTCCCAGCCGCTTCAAACTCAGCTGCAAACCGCCCCAATGCACGCTGAAGTTCCTGTGTCGAAGGAGCCAACGGGACAACATCATCTGAAAAAAGAAGGGATGAAATCCGGTGGCTCCCAAACAAGACCCCCTACGGCCCCTGGCTGCGCCTTGAAATTCTGTCCATAAAAATAATGAACAGACACGGTGACAAAGGGCAGCCCTGCCGGAGACCAACATGCACTGGGAACAGGTCTGACTTATTACTGGTGTTACAAACCAAGCTCCTACTCCTGACGTATAGAGACCGTACGGCCCTGATCCCATACCCCAGCAGTACCTCCCACAGGACGCCACCAGGGGCACGGTCGAACGCCTTCTCCACATGTACACACATGTAAGAACTTGTTGGGCAAACTCCCATGACCCCTCAAGCACCCTGTGGAGGGTGTAGAGCCGGTCCAGTGTTCAACGGCCAGGACGAAAACCACCTTGTTCCTCCTGGATCCGAGGTTCGACTCTCGGTCGATATAACACTATACATATATACTAGATTTCAGCATCAAAATATAATTCATATTAAAGATTTTCCACATGCTGGTGTATTAACTATATCAGAAACATTCAAATTATTTAGTGTGGCTGAAACCTTTTACCTTGGGTGGTGGTCTGATTCATTTGTTACAGTATATATATATACAAGCATATAGTTACAGTAAATCTATCTTCATGGACTCAAAACCATTGAAGAGATACAGAAATACAGATTGTGTAAACTGTGACTTTAAAATACCCATGAAAACGTGGAACAGAGGAAATATAACCGGTGTCTGAGAGCAGCTAGGAGAGGGACTGTCCTTGGTGCTGAAACCATTCAGCGCCATGGCAGCAGGGGGCGGATGGATCACTGGGAGCTTGTGACTAATAACCACCATCCTCTGGGAATAGTGGCCCTGAGCGAAGGATTTCAGGAATTTAAAAAAGTAATTCTCAAGAAACCTTCCTGAATGACCCACTAATAGAAATTAGTATGAGCTACGGTGTAATTGTCCACAGTGAAACGGAGAATCGTCCTCGTGAACGCTTTTATAAACATTTATAAACACCGATACAATTCAGTGACATGTGTTGGATGTGGATGTGTGGCGCACATGTATTCATGCTGCTCAATTACAAACCAGTGCGTGTCAGAGAGGCTTCACATGGCCTCTCACAAGTCACTGGTCAGCCCGTCTGGCAGGTCGGACTCTCAGACTCGCCTGCTGAGTTCTGGATGACACTCTGCTCGGCCTGATTGGCTGCTAGTGTGGCCTCACACCCTTTGTTTTCTTCCCCTGCCATGAGCTCGCTCCTCATTGGTGCTGGAGAATGCCTCTACTCCGTGGTTGGCTCGCCTTCAAACCGGGATGTCAGGGGGACGGAGCTGTGAACACCAGCGGAGCTCGGAGGTTGGCTGGCAGAACGCCCATGCTGGAGTTCGGCAGTCAGACACACACAGGGAGTCTAACACCTTGTCTGAGTTCCACACACACCCGTGCTGGCGGTGGCACATCTCAAATCATGTGTGCACATGGAGGTCACTAACGTTGTTCACAGAAGTCCAGTGTCTGGGAGAACAAATACTGTATGTTTCAATGTTCCTCATCGTTTACTATTGTGCGTTTTTCCATCATGGAGACGAGTGAGAGTCAGAGAGTCAAAGGCCGTGATCGCCACAATGACAAAACCACTTTCATATCTGGTGTCTTTCAAAGTGACCTCGGTCTGAGCGATTATGTCAGATTTCATCTGCGTTTACGTCACTGAAATGTGACAGACATAATAATTCTGCGCTGGAGGAGGCGTGACACAGCCCTGACTCCACACACACCTCCACTACAGTGGCAGCTGCTCCACTGTGGAGGCCATCGTTAAAAACTGTACTCTGCTGACATGAAGAGCATGTGACAAATGCAATAAAATGAATGAAGCCCAAAGTCTGATGACCATTAAGACTCAACAGATTCAGAGGGTCAGAGAAAGTCAGCGAGTCTGAGATTGTTGGAAAGAATCGGATAGAATCTGAGTCAGAGAGAATCTGAGAGAGAGCGAGTCAGACAGTCTCAGAGAGTCAGAGTCCGAGAGTCAGTCAGAAAGTATTTGAGACAAGTCTGATGGAATCTGAGAGTCAGAGTCAGACAGAGTCTCAGACAGTCTGATAGAACTCTGAGTCAAAGAGAATCTGAGATAGTCAGAAAGAGTCTGATAGAAACTGAGAGTCAGAGAGAATTGGAGTCCAAGTGTCCAGAAGCACCGATGCCTCTCAACAGCAGCTCTGTGCGACACCCGACGGCGAGATCACCTCTGTGTCCCTTCACAGCTCTCACTGCACTGTGAACAAACCAGCTGTGTCCTGGATCACGTCTCCGTGAAGCACCACTCGTTCCGTAATGATGATCATCTGAATCTCCTCTGCTGTCGCTGCCGCTGCTGCTCAGCCCGTCTCAGGCAGCTGCAGCTGCTCAATCACATGACATTTGTGCATCTCAGTTTATATTTAACTCAGCAGATGCTGATGCATTCAAGGCGCTTTTTCTTCTTCGAAAAGCTGAAAATGTTCACTGCTGCCACAGCAATGGGATAAAAAAACCTCACCTGATTCTGACGTGACAAAAAGTGCTTTGTACTCATATGAAAAATGAACAAATCACAAGTTATTTATTATACATTATACATTTGTAGTTTTGTATTGGTACGTCATTTTATTTTGTCAATATTTTTTTGAAAAATGAAAAAGAAATACAAAAGTTTAAAGTGTAAAAGTTTAAGAGCTTTTCATTAATACGCTTTTGATTAATATGAATTTGATCTGTTGGATTACGCCAACGATTTGCTCTAATCTATTTTCACCTTTTTCAAATCATTTCTTGTTTGTTTCAACCCAAACATCCACTGATCCACTCCAGGTGTGTGATCGCTGAGTCCTCGTCTGCCCTCCTGTTTCTGACGACTCATGTTAGCATTTTTTTAGTTTAGATCTTAGGATCTTAGTTTTTTTTTCTATAAATGAAAGGTGGGAAACAAGGTGAGCATCTTTTCAACTGTTGTCAGACAATTTAACTGCACTTGTGCTTTAAGAATGCAATGAACAATATTATTTTATGTGTTTTTATGATCCTTTGAATTAAATCAGTGTATAAAGTTCTCTCACCAATAGTAAAACAAGCAGGCTGACAAACCTGTGGCTCCTCTCTGAATGAGCAGCGTGGCCTCGGCTCCGACGGGACACTCTTTGAGCATCTCCACCACACGTCCGTGTCCGGCTGCGGCCACAGGCTGCTGGTTCACCTCCAGGATCAGATCCCCCTCGATCAGCCCAGACGCTGCCTGTGAGCCCGGCTCCAGAACCTGGACAACACAGCAGCACGTCAACCACCAGGTTGAAGAAATGTCTTTTGAAGCTGCTCTGTATGTCACTTTTTATTCTCTAATACTTCTATTGTTGGTTGAATGTGATTCTACTCTTGAGCCCCAAAATAAAGGAAGTTTATAAGATTTTCACTGTAATACTGATCACTGATTTTCATTGGCCAAGAGCCAAACAAATAGTTTTCTGCAATTTTTCCATTGAAAATTCAGTAAAAAGAAAGTAAAAAAAAATAGATGACATTCTGCGAGAAAACAACTTTTTTTTTAGTTTTTTATTTTTTAAAAACGCATTAAACCAAATTAAATCCACATTAATCTGCTGTTTGAAATCTGCCTCAGGTGGAATTTTTTACTGCGATCATTTGGATGACGATAGAAATTGTACTCTTGAATGGGCGCAGGTGTGAAAACACACACACACACCTGTTTAACTCGCTGACCAGTAGGACTGTCAGCGATAGTGAATCCAAATCCCTCCGCCCCTTTCACCATAGTAACGGTCAGCAGCTCTGGCCCATGTGCTGTCACCCCAGCGACTCCTACAGTCCCCGAGGACGCCATGGAGACGTTGTCGTCGTGAGGCGTGAGTGCTGACGATGATCCCGGGGTGGTGGGCGGCAGGGACGAGCCGTCCAGGTGTGTGTCCCCGGGGTGCGGCGCTCCGGCCTGGGCCAGAGCTTGAGGGGGCAGCTGGGAGCTCAGCGACAGATACTCCAGGTACGGGTCGTAGCTGCTGCGGCCATTCACCACCAGGGGGCGGTGCTCCAGCCCAATGGGAGTCAGGGAGGTGCTCGCCGCGCCACTTGGATCCTCTGGGTCAAAGGGCAGAGGATAGCCACGGCAGAGCACGAGGGTGACGCTTTGACCGATGGGCACAGACTGAAACAGCTTGACCACGTCGGCGTGTGTGGTGCCGAGTACGCAGATGTCGTTGATGTAGACGATGACGTCACCTGAGGAAGGAGGACGGGAGATGCACAGCTCATGATCTGTGGCAGCACAAACCCACCCGTCAACTGTCTGCTGCTGCCAATGTCACACACAAATTCAATCAGTTCATCGCACAACCGTGTGTGTGACGCAGGTGAGACAGATGTTTGGTTCGTCTTTGGGACGACGGAAACATCAGTGGTATTCCACCGAGACGCTTTATGACACGCAATGAAACACACAAATATCGCTGATTCTTGTTTCTGCTGACTCTTTGATCACTGGGTTTTATGGAACAACGTCTTGTGTTGTAGAGCGTTTGCTCGCAGACTGAAACTGTCGGCTTGTTTCTTCGCCAACATCTGTGTTCATCTGCAGGAGCTGTAAACATGTCTGTTTACTCAGGTTAACAGCAGGAAATAGACTTTAAATCAGTCAGTGACTTACGCTTCACAATATTTGCTTTAACTGACATGAAGTATGAAACATGGTAACCAATCAACGTTCTTATTTATACATACATATATTTATGTAACACTTACATTTTCTGTTTTATGGCTGCTTTATCTTCTCTCTTTAATATTTAACTGGGGAATTCAACCTGAGAGTTATTTGGAGACTTTATAGGATTTTTAAAAAAAGCTTTCATTTATGACTGTAGTTTGTCTTTTTTGGTAAAAATCAATGTAAATGAGGCTAATATATGCCGTTTTGGGAAAAATATTGTCCTACTAGAAAAGCACTCAAGAGCACAGACCACCTCCCCACCATGTAGCTCATTTCCTCCTAATATTTTGTATATTTTGATTTACACCAAATATTTTCATTGATAACCTTATTTTATCTACATCAATAGCTTCCTTGACCAAGAAAACACCGCCTGTATTTGGAAATACACTGATACCATTTTTAAGTCAATAGTTAAGTAAATTCACTGTTTTGCTGATTGTGGTTTTCTTTGAAGATCCAACAAATTGGTTCTGATTCATCAGACTCTCAGCCACAACCTAGTGTTAGTTCATGTCTTTATCTTCATTCTTTGTCTGGAAATTCACCCTTAACTTAATATTTCCTGTTGTGGATCATGTGGATCATAGTATCCAGAATTCAGTCAGGATCCACATCAAACTTTGATATATTAGAGAAGCTGTAGTGAATTAACATGTATTTTTTCCACCAATCTGACCATTTCTTGTGGAGTTCTAAGAATCCTTCAACAGATTCCTGGATCCAGATGTTTCCTGAACACCACCAACATTTAATCATGTGGTCCTGGTCCATTAACAGCATTTCCTGAACATTTCAAAAACATAAGCTCCTTGGCGGAGGTTAACGTTTTACTGGAGATCTGAATATTTCTTCTGTGGACTAATAACAGAGGTGAAACACTTAATGCGCACAGCTCAGCTGTAGTTTGAACGTACGGAGAGTTTTAAAGAGTTTTGCTTTAAAGTCACAGTTCCATGACAAATGCAGCAGCCTCAAATCCTCTATTTCACACTACTGGAGGCCTGCACACACACAGACACACACACACACACACACACACACACACACACACACACACACACACAGACACACACACACACAGTCACACACAATCCCTATAAGCGATGCCACACAGCTCAAATAGGCCAGTTAATCTCAGCCAGGGAGTGAATCTCTGTGTGTGTGTGTGTGTGTGTGTGTGTGTGTGTGTGTGTGTGTGTGTGTTTGTGTGTGTGTGCTGTGCAGCTGCACGTGTGTGAGCAGCTCTGGCAATGTCACCAAGCGGACAGGAGCAAGTTGGAGAGAACAAATCAGAGCAGAGAGAAAAGGGAAGGCTGATGTGTGTGTGTGTGTGTGCATGGCCATGTGTGTTTGGCGGGGGGCAAAGAGAAAAAAATAGACGAGAGGTGTAGAGAGGAAAAAAAAGTACGGCTGGAAGCAGAGGAGACGTGTCAGATGACATGGTGAGATTAGGACGTACAATAAAGAATCAGCCATAGAGACAAAGAGTGACAGGTAAAACTGAAAGTGATGGATTCCAAATAAAATAAGAAGGTGATCAGCAGAGAGAGAGAGAGCAGAGCTGAGAGGAATCCAAGCACAGTCACCGTTACCTACATCTGTGTTTTCAAGAGTTCCACAGTACATCATATCACATTCTGTGAGATGCAGCCCAGAGTCACACAGGAAGTGGCTCCGGCCTGTGGTCATCAAACACTAGGACTAGAACTACAACTGACTACATTCAATAAAACACGTGTTGCGTATTTGTTTACACTCACACTTCTGTACATAAGCCGTTATATTATATATATATATTATATATATTTACTTTTAATAATTACTCTATTGATTACTATCTGTAACTGGTAATGTGACAGCACTAACCCTAACGCGGAACCCATACAACTCGGAAGGTCAGGTTGTTTGCTAACATATCTATTCTTGGTTACGGCTGCTGACAAACAGATTTTCCTGTGAGGATTAATACATTTTCGGATTGTAATCAGTTTATGGTGCTGATGGACACGCATGTGAATGATTTCTTATGATTTCATGATGCTGTGGCTCATGTAGTGTGTGTCATTAAGTTTCATCCAGTCACCTCTCTCCATCACACTGGGAACAGACAGTGGCGCTTACAGTGGGAGTTTGCGTGGATGTATCTGTCGCCAGCTGGCAGCTGACTGGTCAGAACGTTTGTGTCGGTCTAAACCATTATCAGATTGAACAGGTAGAATCCTCTGGAAGTTCTAGCGCCAGCCAGTGCCGAGGAGCAATGGGACTGTTCAGACCGCTGCAAGTGTGTCTGTTGGACGTTGAAACTTTGGTCTGCACTGGATTTTAAACTGATTAGATACACATTTTGTTAGTCCCTTGGGAAAATATAGCACAGAGTTCATGTTTTTTTTGACCTCGTGAATCCTGACACCACAATGTTCTTATTGAGTGATGCTAAAAAAGGAGAGCGCTGAATGTATATTGCAATTCCTGTGAACTACACCGCTCAGTAAAAAACATGAAAATATGAACATGACCATGAAAGAAGAATTCACAAGAACAAACAAGGAAGAAGAAGTACCAACAAATAGACAGGACCCTAACGTCCTCCCTTCCTTCAGATATAAGACGTTACTAAGCATTCAGGTGAGAAATGAGGAGGAAAAGGGTCAAACCTGTGTCCATCTTTCCATCCTGAGCGGCGGGTCCGTCTGGTATCACACTCTTCACCTGCAGGAACTCGTCGGGTTCGTCTCCGCCTATGATTGTGAAGCCAAATCCCATGTTGCTCTTCTGCAGAGCCGTGGACAGGAAGTTTCCCTTCAACTGAGTCGGGTCCCTCGTGAACAGCGGCTTCTCTGCAAGATTGAAAGTATCATTTATTGTGTTATTGATAGGGACACAGTTCATACTGTTCTGATCTTCTTCTTTTCCAAACACAAAGAAGTCCTCCGTTCCTGATTAGCTGACTCACTGAGATTCAGGTTTCACTCAAATGAAGCAGTACATTATGTACTGGTCTAGTACTTTCTTATACGCTCGCCTGGATGAGCCCACGAGGGGCCTCGGGGTGAGCGTGTTCTCAGTCGTCCACGCTGACATCCATTGCATCCCGTACGCTGTAACACGGAACGTCTGCCCTGTCAAACACTCACACAGCGAAATGACCCTCACTGCAGAGCTAAGCTAAGCCTTCGTTGTCCTGTACCTAGAGATTTGCAGTGTTACAGCAGCAAAGTGAAAAACGGAAGGTGCATAAAAATACACAGTATTATAGGGGAAAGATAGACAAATGGTAAAACATGCTGTATTTAGAAGTGTAAGAGAAATCTATGTAAATAAACATGCAATAAACAACATATACGAGATGATAAACAACCAAAAAACGTAGGGATACATGACAATGGTTGTATTACTACTGAGATACTACATTCAGTTTGCACCAGAACCCTGGATATGATGAAAGCTCATGTTTCCTTGAGTAAGTCAAGTATAAAAAAATCATGGAGGGAAAAAGGCTTTGAATTGAGGCGGCGTTTGACTGCTGTTTAAAAAAAACAGTTAATATTGTAGGATCAGAGGACTGGGCCGCGCTGACGCCCCAAAACATAACTGAACATCACAGAAGGACAAGAAGTCAATGAAGAAGTAGCAGCAGAAACAACATGTTCAAAGCCATCCATCCATCCATCCATCCATCATCTTCCGCTTTATCCGGGGCCGGGTTGCGGGGGCAGCAGCCCAAGCAGGGACACCCAGACTTCCCTCTCCCCAGCTCTTCCGGGAGGACCCCAAGGCATTCCCAAGCCAGCCGAGCGACATAGTGACTCCAGCGTGTCCTGGGTTTTCCCCGGGGTCTCCTCCCAGTGGGGCATGCCTGGAACACCTCCCTCGGAAGGCGTCCAGGGGGCATCCTATACAGATGCCTGAGCCACCTCAGCTGGCTCCTCTCGATGTGGAGGAGCAGCGGCTCTACTCCGAGCTCCTCTCGGGTGACAGAGCTCCTCACCCTATCTCTAAGGGAGCGCCCCGCCACCCTGCGGAGGAAACTCATTTCAGCCGCTTGTATCCGAGATCTTATTCTTTCGGTCATGATCCAGAGCTCATGACCATAGGTGAGGGTAGGAACGTAGATTGACCGGTAGACCTTCACCACGACGGACCGGTACAGAGACCGCATTACTGCGGCTGCTGCACCGATCCGCCTGTCAATCTCACGCTCCCTTCTTCCCTCACTCGTGAACAAGACCCCAAGATACTTAAACTCCTCCACTTGAGGCAAGGACTCTCCTCGAACCCGGAGGGGGCAAGCCGCCTTTTTCTGGACGAGAACCATGGCCTCGGACTTGGAGGTGCTGATTCTCATCCCAGCCGCTTCACACTCATCTGCAAACCGCCCCAGCGCATGCTGAAAGTCCTGACTCGAAGGCGCCAACAGGACAACATCATCCACAAAGAGCAGAGATGAAATCCGTCGGCTCCCGAACAGGACCCCCTCTGATCCCTGGCTGCACCTAGAAATTCTGTCCATAAAGATAATGAACAAAACCGGTGACAAAGGGCAGC
>CAAKHB010002678.1:0-12246 GCA_901007665.1 Aeoliscus strigatus
GAAAACAAATTTAAAAATAACAACTTAAAGCTGTAATAACTCCTGATCAGCAGGTTGTCTCCTTTGCATGGCAACCTCAGCGTATTAATATGTGTGTGTGTGTGTGTGTGTGTGTGTGTGTGTGTGTGTGTGAAGGGATTTACCACTGAAACTGTCATTACGTTTTGAAACAACTTGAGAAAAGCCGTCAGCTCATTTAAGAAGCCGATAAATTGCGTATTACAGTTGTCAGCGTTTTTCCTCCAGCAGAAATACATTTCATAGTTTTTCCATTGAGCAGGCTGGAGTCTGAGTCGGGTGCTCTGATTGGCTCTAATGAAAAGCGGTGACAAATGATGATGAGGCTCATTTTTATCTGTCAGAGTGGAGCAGTGGCTGGATAGATGGTCACATTGTTAGAGAAGAATAGTGTTCTCAACAGCAGAACGTTTGACAAAGTCCTGAGTGTACTTCAGTTCAAGATGATCTTCTTCATTGGACCAATGTATCACACGTATCCCATTTTTTGCAGGTTCAACCAGCCAGTAAATGGGCGAAGCTCAGCTGCTGAGGGGAGGGTCAACCTGGGGTACAGCAATGAGGGCGGCACAGGTACGGAACACTAATTTATACCCCCCCCCCCCCACCAGTTACCAGTTAGTTCATTATTTGCTGAGATCCTATGAGCGTTGTTTCACGTCAGAACAAGAGAACCAAGAGCCGCTGCACCACTTCATGCCTAAATCTATCACTTCTTTAAGGTAATGGAAGACATTTACATTTAAAAAAAATTGACATATTTGCACTCTGCAAATTCATTACTAGCTCGATTTAGCATGAAATTAGTGTTTGAGATATGAAGCTGGAGCGAACATGATCAATTAATTGGATTCCTATAAATACTGGAAGCAGTGAGGCTCTTCTCATCATAACGTTCACGTCTTATCCCGAGTCTGACGAGTAATCAGAGAGCATGTTATTGCTTAGATTGAAACGATGTGTTTTACTGGTCTTGAAATCAAACATAGACGAAAAACAAATGAATCCGACGCGAGCAAACGGACAAAGGTGTGAATGCTCCACAGTGGTCCAGAACGCACGTAGCATGTAGCTTCACTGGGTACAACACTAACAGCACTACGGACAGGTCAGTGGTCAGTGGCAGGTCACAGTACACCGGACCACTGACCCTCGGCTCACACCGCAGCCCGTGAGCCACCAAAGCCATTGCATTCTACTATCAGGCTGAATGGACGTTTGTCACCCTGCAGATGCAGTTAACAAAGAGCTAATCGTGGAAAAGTGTGTCGTCGTTGTCGACAAGGTAAGGTAGAGAAGGGGTACGTGCAGGCTGGGAGGCAGAGGGAGTGATGCTCGGTCCACGTCCCTCTGAGCTGTGTCACAGAGATGAGACAGGACACAAACCCACATCCATGTGGGCTTTCTCCTCTTCTTTCATACTGTCTGGTTCTTCTGGTTCTGAGGGTTACATGGAACTTGACCAACCGTTCATCACACTGATTTCGAATAAAACACACATCAAAACCATTTGTATAACAAACAGACAAATAAATCAAATATGTAGGAAGAGAGTTTCATGTCTGTAAGGTCTTTTTCCCAATGACCACAGGTCACACCTTATCTGGGTGTGAGGCACTGACAAGACAACATTCCTCTTCATCCACATCCTACATGTTGTATGGAGGATTTCATCATGTGTCACCTTTCTTTCCTCCTGAAACAGACATGTGATGGTCTTCCACAGGTGCCTGATGTTGTGTCCTCCAGCAGCTTGTCTCTACACAATGAGAGTGTTTCAGATGAGAGCCTCGGGACCATCAGGAGAATCACCACGGTTTGAAACGTCACACTGACAGGAACAGTCTGTTGAGTGTTTTAAACCGTGCTTGTGCGATGTGATGTCACATATTGAAGTTGTAGGCCAGTGTGTGCTCATTTGACGTTTCAGGTCTGCGGCAGAATTCATTCCATATGAAGCATCTTAAACTAAAGTTGAAGACATTTTTTGCCAAGAACGCTTCTTTTTTTGTCCCGTTATATTATTATTCTTTGTTTGTCCGATGGAACAACATAACTCTCATGCACATTATAATTCAAGTTGTGGGTCTCCTGTTCATTTTTGTCACTCCGGATAAATTATTTCCCGCCAAAGTAAAAGCTGATTTCAGGGACTGTAGCGATTTGACACTGATATGTCAGATTGAAACACTCTCGTGGGTTTGGGATCCTTTCACTGGGCAGTCTGACAGCAAATTAGGAAGAAATATGATGAATTATTACCTTCTGTTGTGAGCTCGGTTTTCACCAACCCAGCTGGCAAAACGATCCTGATCAAGTGTGTTCCTTTGTTTATTGTGTATTCAGAGAGGTTGTATATCACATGTGATGGCGTCTCAAAGTCCATTAAATACCATTCACAGTAAGGGAACGAGTCTGAAAACATTCGTTGATAAAGGCAGGAGTGTAAATCCACAGCGGTGCAGCAACGAGCACAAACGCATCGGTCCTCTCTGCGGTGACGCAGAGAAGGACAGATTTATACCTGCGTGAAGTGGCTGGCGTAACATTTGCATTTCCTAATGGCAAAGTGGAGAGTGGTGTGAAGGTACGTAAATCTGTCAGACATTCTGTCCAATCCCACCAGCAGCCAGTCTCATCGCTGACGTCTCCGACAACACAGAATTATTTCCTACATTTTATTTTATTAAGACTGATCAGTTGATGACATTTGATCACATCTTTCTTTAGAATGAGAATATTCTTCAGTTCCACCAGTATGAATGGATTTTTTTTTCCAGCGTCATGTTGATTCACTTCTGCTGACCTCATTGATCTGTTGGTCTGACATGTGGGAGACGTTTCCATCGGTTTCAGATGATTAAATCAGGAGGTTGATATTTCCCGTGATGATAAATGCAGCATGAGGACGTGGAGTGAGGATCGACCAGGGGTCCTCACATGTCCTCATGTCTTTGTCCTGCCGGATACAAGCAACGTGTCAGACAACTGCATTTAAAATCTCATTCTCATCCCCAACTGATCATATACAGACTGAGACACAACATGTTTCCAATTAACAATGTACAAACCACTGAGTCAATATTAGAGACACTCAGCTTTTTTGCAGTAGCTGGCAGGTTGTGTGTGTGTGTATGTGTTGACCCACAGATTTTGCAGCAGGAGATGGAGGGAGCCACAGTGGTGTTTTCAGCTACATGCTACATGTTTATCTCATTGTGATAGAAGAGTTTCAGCTAAGGTGAAGGGAAAGGTTTACAGGACTGTGGTTAGACCAGCTCTGATGTATGGTTTAGAGACACTAGCGATAGGCAGAAGACAGGAGGCAGAGCTGGAGGTGGCAGAGTTAAAGATGCTGAGATTCTCTTTAGGAGTGACCAGGATGGACAGGATTAGGAATGAGGTCATCAGAGGGACAACACAGACAGGAAGGTTAGGAGAAAAAGCTAGAGAGGCTAGATTGACATGGTTTGGACATGTGCAGAGGAGGGACAGTGGATACATTGGTAGGAGAATGTTAGAGATGGAGTTGGAGGTAGGAGACAGAGAGGAAGACCAAAGAGGAGGTTTATAGATGCAGTGAGAGAGGACATGGAGGTAGTTGGAGTCAGAGTAGAGGATACAGAGAACAGGGAAAGATGGAAATCAATGATTTGCTGTGGCAACCCCTGAAGAGGGACAAAGCCGAAAGAAGAAGAAGAATGACACTTTTGAATTATTTGTTTATTTGAATACTTCAGACTTGTTCCACATTCATGAACTGTGTGTTATTGTCAGCTGGGGTGTGTTTTTCCATATCCATCTTTGTCAGTTTTGTAACTGAAAAAAAACATGAAACAAAAACTTATTTATTCATTCATCACAAAAAGCAGCGTTGATGAAGAATCAGGCTGGAAACTCTCCATCAGCTTTGAATGTGAAGTGGTTTCATCCTGACATTGTGTTGATGCTAATTTTGCTCCCCGGCGTTTTTCAGAAAGGAAAGAATGCACAAACAGGCAAACGGGTGCACGTTGACAGCCTGCAGAACTGTCCGCTACGTAGCAACAGCATGCTCGCTTGCATTATTGAAAATGGCATGCTGACATCGTTTCCTGCCATTGTCCGTCACCAGATGGCCAACACAGATCTTCACTCTGGAAGTCACATCTCAGCCGTCAGTGAGACAAAGCGTTTGTCCTCTCTCTCTCTCTCCCGTGACACTTTCATCGTCGATGCCTTCTGCTTTCTCTCACCAAGCGTGTGGCGTGGAAGCAGCAGGCTGTTACAGGAGTTTGCTTTCCTCCAGTGGGCCTGACGGGGGCAGACGTGAAAGGAGAGGGCTCTTCCATGTTTTGTTCACCAGCGTAAAATGACACATCCCTGGGGCTCGCCCAGCAGGCGTGTTCATATGGTTTGGAGGCATCCGCCAAGCGGACGCACGCCCTCACTCTCACCTCTCATCGTTTTGCCGTCGTCTGTGCACACAGCTCCTCCTCTTCGTGACACTACAGTCACGCTGCCGCTCCACCTCCAACGCTGTCTGCAGGGGTTCATCTGTCACCACCGCCGTGTTCTCCCTCCGCTCTCCGAGCATTTACCCAAAACCACTGAGCCTGATGGGTGACGATGAGAGAGCCCTCGGTCTGGGATCGTAATTAACAAGTGGCGACTTGCTTCTTTTTTTGGTGTGTGATTAAGTAAATGGAAACTTTGGCTAATGGCTCTCTGGAGGAAAGTGTGATGTCTCCAAGGGCTTGTTATATTCTGCTTGCCAGTTCCTGTTCTATAGGGTCCATTAGCGGTCCAGTCGCTGCACTGCTGTGGAAATATCTACTGCTGAGCAGAGCACGGAAATTAAAACCACAAACTATATCTGAGAGCCACTTCAGAATACATCTGACTCCTTTACTTCATGTCCAGCCTGACAGTCGTAGGAATGAAATGACATTTTAGGATTTTAGTAGCATTTAAAGATCAATATGAATATGATTTAAAAATAACATTCTTCATAGACAGGAGTCACCCGAGGAATAAGTTACATCATATTTTAACGACATCATGCCTGTTTATCTTTTATTCAGGACTTGGTGACTTTAACAAACTTGTTTAACAAAGATTTGATGAAGTGGCAATAATAAGCAGAAATGAGACTATATGAATTAAGATTCCTCACATGAAGTGAGGCTACACAAAGGTGGCAACGCTTCCACTGACCTTTGAGTAAATGGGGCCACAAGGACCCTCCTTGTTTTTCCTGATCAACATGAATATGATAATGGGGCATAAACCCTGAGAGCGCATCAGCATGGCATCTATAAATATTCATGCGCAACCTCAGTGAAATGTAAAGTCTCTGCTGCTTCAGAATGCCACCAGCATGATTGACTGGCAGGAGACGGACCCCCTGGCACTGGACTGGGCAAATGAAGAGGAATGTTGAGGAGGTTTGAGCGCCGCTAATAACTAACGTCCTCATTGTTAAAAGACAGTGGTTTCAAGAGCATCGCAGCATACAGCTCCAACTAAAGGCCTTCAAAGTTACTCTGTGCCTCTGCTTTGTGTGTTTAGGGCCATTAACACCAGTTGGGGCTGAAATCCTTGACACAACCTTGTTAGCGCTGGATGCTCTTTATTAGCCGTTTCACGCGACTCAGCAAGAGATTTCGCAGACTCAGTGCCACACTGTGCAGCGGAGAGCCCCAGGTATTTAAAAGTGAGGGAAATAGATGACTGTAGTTACTAGTGTTGTCGTGTGTGTGTGTGTGTCTGTGTGTGTGTGTGGGGGGGTCCCCGTGGCTGATTAACCGGCCTTGGCAGCAGTGCAGCGGGTATCAGCGGTGACCGCAGTCTGCAGCCGGGCTGAGCAGAGCAGTTCCACTGCCTCCGAGCTAGTTCCAGTCCCATCCAGTCACCGTGGGTGACGCACCGTGTTCTGTCACATCACATTCACTCGTTCATATGTGAGAATTAGTGGGGAAAAAAGTGTCAGGGTACCGTCCTGTTACATTCCCAGGTCGAGCAGGTGGGAGCAGCTTGAAAAGGCAGAACAAAGAATAATGTGGTGTCTGATGTCTGAGAACTGTTGGTTCTTGTTGAAGCTGACACGTGTTGGTGTGTCACTCATGTCCTAGTCAGTATGCAAATGTATTTCCATCTTTACCTTCCTTAAATTTGCTTTACCAATGGTGTTTTGCAGCAACAAGTGAACGGTTGGTGTGGAGGGTTGGTGTATTTCTATACTGTATTTCTATACGTCCGTGGTGGTCCACAGAAGTCTGAGTCTTTCATTTATTCAACTCTCAGGTTTGGATTCATGGAGCTGGACATCCAAAGAGTAATACTAAGAAGGTTCTTGAAGTGTAGCGGTCTCATGTGAAGACGTTCCTCTGTTAATGTTGAATATTGTTTCTTTTTAATTTGCTGTCATGTTCATCACATTCTGTTACATCACTCTGGCCACTGAGTGTACATCAGGTTTTATTTATTTTAAAATGAAACGTTGCGTTCTGACATCAGCTCACCTGGAGCCAGCAGAATCAGAACTCTTGAAATATTCAGAGACCTGTTCCCAAATTAAATCAGATACGTCTTCCATCTTGAGTCAAATGTCTCTTTCGCCATCTAATTTATCATTCAGCAGGAAGATAGTGAAGGACATTGTACTAATGAAAAAAAAATCACCTCAGGCTGAGAAGAACCTCTCACCTCATCGTCCTTAAATGTCCATGATCTGTCAATCTGTTAAATAATACAAATAAAAAAGGCTGCTCTATAGGAAAAGAAGGCGTTTTATTTAGTAATTCCATTTTCAAAGAGTCCAGCGTGTCAGTGAACACATGGATCATGTCAAAGATGTGTGTGTGGGGGGGTCATAGACAAATACATGTTGGCTCAAACCAGTGCTTCTAATTGTTGTTGTCTGCTGTTGTTTTGTGTTTGTGTTGAGCTGGGTCAGGAGAACAACAGAACCAACTGGAGGGAAAGATGATGAAGACCCCTGGAGTTCATCCGCAGCTCCCTAACATTCTCCTTGAAGATGAAAGAAGGGTTTTCACTCTGTTCATGGTCATCCTTAATGTAGTCCATGTTAACAAACTTCCCCGTGAGGATTTTTTCATTCTGATTCTCTCTGAAGGCTCCACACACTGAACCAGATCCTACAGATCGATACAAGTAAATGTCCACAATGTCCAAAGAACTCTTCAGCAGATCAGCACACAGCCCAGGATTCATGTTACACAGAAAAGAATAAGAAATGCACAGCCATCTAAATGCATGACACCACATTTTCCCAGTTCTCACCTTTGGCGTGTACGTTTTCATTTTACAAACAGAAAACAACCCCAGTTATCTCTGTGTTTCCAAACGTCTCCTACACAACTGGACCAGCAGCAGTTTAACACTACTGAAGGCAGCACAAAGAATCAATATTTAATTATACATAGTCAACCAACAGGACATTTTCACTCCATCTTTTCATATTTATATTGTTTTGGACTTGTGTGCACTGACAACCGCGTCCTCTGGGCTGTTTGTGGGGGAATTGAGCAGCTCCTTCAATTTAACACCAATCAATTCCACAAGGCAGTTTGGAATATTGGGTTCACATTGGATTTCAATGGGGCTCACTCACTCCGACTAATTGGCAAATCCAATTTCATGTAGAAGATGTGGGAGGAGCAGTTTTCTGCTGATTCTGTTCCTAATAGACCACTGGTCTGAATGAATGTTTGCGTTCAACTGGTCAATGCTGGGTGAAGGTGTGTGGTTCCGTAGGAATTGTGGACTTTAAAGCGTCTGCTTGGTTCTCTGAGTGAAGGACATGAGGAACATGTGCCGTACGTACCGTGTAGGCATGTTTTCGTATTTTAAAGCAGATACCGCATCTCCTGTTCTTCTCTTAGTTGAATTTGTGCTCTGATGACTATCGACTGTTCTTGTTGTAGTGTTTCGGTGTAAAAGGCCGTGTCGGGAACCTTCGAACAAAACCCTCTCAAAAGACAGCACACCTTTGCATCTGTCGTTTCTTTGGTGGACAAAACACAAAAGCTCCTTTCTGGGTTTTCATCTTGTCATTAAACAAATGACAGTACACGTGTCCACAATGGGGTATTGATGTACGTGATTAGAAGGATCGATCTAAGGTGAGTTCAGTCAATGTACCGTGTGTTTCATCATGATATGAACAAACAGCAGGAGCACCAATGATCCCCAACCGATCCGTCTGTGTGCGGATGCTGACAGTGCACATTGGTTTGGTCCCGCTCCACTTGGAATACAATTGGTATCGATCAGAACATAGACAAGGCAAGATGAATTGAATCCGTACCTCCCCAGGAGGTAGAGAGCTCTTCATTCAGTCTCAGGTAGTGGATTCGTCGTCGTGTTTGTCAGCCGACATTCAACTGGTCGCTGACATGAAATCACCTCATCACGACTTGGCAGTCAAACGGAACCTTCCAGCACGTCCCTCCGTCCCCTAATTCCCTGAGTCTGTTTGATTCATAAGCTGAATTCAAACATGGACCTGTTCGATGTTTGATTTGTCAGTCATTCCTCATCCTCCTCAGAGGATAAACGCTGGTCCACAGCAGTCGAAGTATGAGGTGTGATGTGGTTTATGTGGCCAAGATAGAATGAATAAAAGAAAAGAAAATACGATATGGGGAAAAAGTAAAAATACAGATAATACACGAGTGAATGCTGACAACAACAACAACAGGAAAAAGAAAAAACTAAACAAAACACTTGCTGACCTGTTTTAAAGGTCCCGTCCATGGGTCCACAGCTCAGTCATGGAGACTGGAAACTGACTTTTAATGTTGAAATCACATTTTACTTCAGAGCCTCTGGAAAGACGTTCATTCCTGAAAAAAAAGTTTTTTTCGCAGTTCGCTCAGAAACTGTTGTCAAAGCAATCGTCTCCGACAATTCCGCACTCAGTGGTGTAGTACACCAAACAATAATAAGAGAAACAACAAGAAATAACCACAATAATATGTGGTGCTACCATAGCAGACCCACTTTACAAGACCAGTAAATTAACACAGAAACATGGAGAATGGAAAAATGAAAACACATCGTATTTCACATATGGAGTGGAAAAAAGTATGACAAATTAAAGGAGCAGTCTGTGTAATTTATTATTTATACACTGTTGGAACTGTTGACTTGATGCTGCTGCTTTAATCAGTAATAAACACGAAGTATTACCAGTACTCATCAACATGTGATGTTTAAAATGTGGGAAATAAACAGACAATGTCCCTTGTTTAGTTTAGTTTCAGTCTACCTCTGTCTTTCTGGTCCAGTTACGCCCTCAGAGCTGTTCAGTACATAGACGGGACGTGAACTGTCTGTACTCTGCTGGAGAAACCCTGCTGAGCCTGATGGGCTGCACAGCGGGGAACACCAATGTGCGGAGGATGAAGATGTCGTGTGTGTGCGTGCTTGTGTGAAAGGGGACGCGATAGGAAGGGGGGCTGAGTGCAAACATGTGTTCTTACAGTTGCCGCGTGCACGGAGGTTCACATCGAAAACATTCATCTGTCACATGTACACTGGTTGTACGCTAACACAGGCTGAGTGCCTCTGCAGCGGGCGAGCTCTTATTATAAAAATGTCTCTGCACACGACGCTGAGGAGGAGTGTGGCCCACTCACAGAATGATGTGATGTGACCAGGTGTTTGAGAGGAGGAGCAAAAAACAAGAAACTGTGAGGGGCACTAGAATTAGTATTCGTAGTATTAGCATCATTCCCTGGAATAATATCTTCTTCAGTTCACCCAACGCTCTCATCACAACATGGATCTATCTATCTATCTATCTAGCTATCTGTCTGTCTGTCTGTCTGTCTGTCTGTCCCTCTGTCTGTCTTTCTGTCTGTCTGTCTGTCTGTCTGTCTGTCCGTCCATCTATCTATCTATCTATCTATCTATCTATCTATCTATCTATCTATCTATCTATCTATCTATCTATCTATCTATCTATCTATCTATCTATCTATCTATCTATCTATCTATCTATCTATCTATCTATCTATCTATCTATCTATCTGTCTATCCATCTGTCCGTCTATCCATCTGTCCGTCTGTCTATCTGTCCGTCTGTCTGTCCGTCCGTCCGTCCGTCCGTCCGTCTATCTATCTATTTATCTATCTATTATAGGCATATAAAGATGTGGTGTAAATCAAAATATAAAACATTTTGGGTGGAAATGAGCTGCTTGCCAGTTTTCCAGTTTGCAGGATGAAGGATGTATCTGATTTGATCCCCTCCAATAAGCAGCAGTCGGTATAAGTGGTAGGAACTGCTGAGGGGCAAAAGTTAACTCTGCATGACGACAATAATTCATGACATTGATCATTTTATTTTATCAGCATCTAATAAAAAGCACCAATGGAGAGCCCCCCCCGCATTCATTTAAAACACCATGTACAGTTATACTCACCGACCATAGAAGCTGATTAGACCAACTTGCAGCAACATGATATTCCAGCAGAAGCAGCAGTTTTCAAATGACACTCACACATCCCAGCGTCCTCAACAATAATGAACATAAATAATGAAAGCTGCACTGCGGTCCCACGTGGAATGGGCCTATGGCGAGCGCTGCATGCCGGCACTGGGATCAGACATGGAAAGAGGCGGCGGCATACAGAGACTTCCACTGCCTGAGGCTGAGGAACAGGGACCACGTGGTCCAAAAGACAAGACGACTGAACCTGGAGAAACTGAACAATCCAATCCAATGTGGATGTGATGGACAGCGTCTGTAAGGAACTGGACTCGAATCTCTGACTCGTGACAACACATCTTTTGTAAGTCAGCCTCTTTGACGGACCACACCTCTGATCTGATTTTATGCTGCACGTCTTGAACTGAACACCCCCTGCTTGAATTTGCCTTTTTGTTAGTCCTGTCGTGACATTTATCACCGCTGCTCCAATCCAGTGCAGCGTGAGCATGAAGAGCGTCTCCATCCGTCGCTTATATATGTATTTACATCTGCATCCTCAACTATGCTCAGATTTGTACATATTTTTATCTATTTGTATTCTGCCTTGTCATATATCTTTCATATTTCATATTCTTTGACAATCGTATTTTATGTCCCGACATTGGAGGTCCTGCATCATCTGAATTCTCTGACATCAGTTACTGCCTTCATTTCACAAACACCAAACACAGACGTACAGCACTAATTTAACACGTGTGAAAACCTCAGACTCCTGTTTCCTCTCTGCAATCGTTTGCTGGGTTCTAAACCCCACTATGTTTCCTCTGTGGTCCTCACGCGCCCCCTCCCAATTCATACTCATCCACACATGACGAGGACAGATGATTCTAAATTAACTCATTGCTTTAACTCAATTAAATCATGAAATCAACTGGTTCGTTAACAGAAGCACGGCAGCGATCACTGGACCTGGACTGGACCTGCGTTTTTATTGGATACATGTAAAACGTTCAAACGTCTGTCCTCTGTCCTCTGTACGTTGTTGCTGCGTCTCTGTTGTAGTTTAACTGGGGATTATTCTCATGAATTATTCTGCAGGAACACCGTCATCCTGCTTTGTTGCGCTGAAGATATACGTCCCTAAGAGAGCTGCAGATAATCTATTTTCACTCTGTCGTCTGGGGTAAATATATGTAAATATATGTATATGTTAACTAGGCCTGTTGTGGGGGTTTGCGTTGATTCTCCATTTCATTACCTTTGGTAACAAACAACGTCAATCTTGTCACTAACTGTCACTAAAGTTCTAAATATCCACTTTTTACCAGACAGAACCATGAGGTGACGTGAAAAAAACATTTATTTCCCCTTTAGTTCACCTCTTCCATCATGGTTTTTGAATTTAAATAATCCACCTCATATATCTTGTGTTTATACTCAAATAAATACATTTGAGTATCATGGAACTTCATTTTAGTTTTTCTACAGATCTGTATGTGGAAATATTACAATTATATTTATTTATTGATTTTTACTTTCATGAGCTTTCGTGAGCTCTGTGTCCTTAGAACAAATTCAGTTATGTTTGAATGATACATGAATTGTGTGATTTAATAATGGGGAAAAAAACGTATATAACTTTTTCATGATATTCTAATTTTTCGGGACGCACCTGAATGCTTCGACAACGGCTAATGTTTGAGTTGAAGACAGGAAAGAGACTGTGTGTCATCACAGATGTGTTTTCTGTTCTGTCCCCCATGTGGCATTCACCTTGTGTCTCTCT
>CAAKHB010002679.1:0-19921 GCA_901007665.1 Aeoliscus strigatus
AACGAAGGAAGTTCAGCAGTCGGAACTTCAAGTGTGGAAAAGAAACAGGAGGAAACTGCTCAGGTGGCAGCGCGAATACTGCTCAGGCGGCAGCGCGAAAACTGCTCAGATGGCAGTGAAGGAAAGCGCTGATAGCAGGGAGATAAAGACAGTTTATAATCTGCACGGCGGCAGACGAGAAAACATGCACCTTACTATGAGATGATACACCAAAGGTCTTCTTGCCCTCACCTGACCATCAACCGACCAGTTGTTAACACCGCAAGGTTGCCCTGGTCAGGACGGTAGGGGGCTGACATCCTCTCCACCACGCCGTCAACCTGGAGAATGTGCTGGAACGTCAATCTGCGTCAGCCACATGTCCTGTCAACATAAGACAAAACACTGTCATCAGAATAAAAACATCACAATCAGTTTATATGAAAAATACATGAATGAGTAGTCTTCCCTGACACACCTGTTAGCAGATCATTAACTAATTCATTTCTCTTTATTACAATTATTGGGTTAACGGCTGATTGTGGAAAAATTCACGTCAGAGCTCCAAGCAAACAAACGATAAATGATATAGATGTGAAGCAGCTAGCTTAAAGTGAATTAACACCCACTGTAATATTTGGCATTTTAAGAATAGTTGGTATTTACCATGAAATGTTAAAAAGTTTTTTCTCATCCAGTTTAAAAGTTAACAGACATTGTGCCTCCTGGTTGCAGACCGAAGACTTAAAATAAACGTCTAACTTTCCAAGTGTCTTTGGCGCCATTTTCTCTCAAATGAAAGTTAAAGAATAAAACCGGACCTGTGTCTAGAATAACCATTTACGATAAAGTGCAAAACAACGGAAGGACAAAGAGTACTAACACAAATAAAATAAGCAAGTTACACACCAGATAGAGAAACCCAGTTTAAACGAAGTGACGCAGACTACCGACAACACATTAAGCTAGGTCTGTAAACTGTTCCTAAATTAAGTTAAATCAAAACTCAAAACTACAACTATTACACACTCACATATTGATACTTAAATATTACGCTCACAAACTACGTTGTCAGTGTCAAACTCTGAAGCTCATCGGCTGACAAACAGGACAGAGACTGAAAAGGGACAGAACTAGGTCGATAACATTGATAGTGTCATGGCCGAAAAAAGCATCGAACCTCAATTGGGCTTCTCAGTCTCATGAGCCTCCGCACCTGGAAAAGTCGGTGTGTGTGTGTGGTCATGCTGCGGTGTGACACCGCTGCTGCCGCCGTTAAATCCTGGCCAGAGGCCACGTGGCGTAATCAGTGTTCAATTATCACCTGTGTGAACGTCAACGCGACAGGGGAACGAGAACAAACGAGAACAAACGGGACGCGCACGTGAGGCGAATCGGGAAGCTGATTGGTTGGGAGCAAGAGCGAGAACTGTCTGTCATTTTCGTAACGCCCCCATAAATAATGTGTTTTAAAGTGTTGTCTCTAAGGCATAAACAATCATATTAGATGTGCAAAACACATCTATACATGAGAAGAGAAACAGTACGTAGGACCCAGATCAGATCTTTAAAAAATGCAGTCACGAGGATAATTGCAAAGGTGATCATTTCTTTATTGGAAACACACTCATAAATCCAGTGGCAGGCCATGCATTTCGCACCCAGGCCTTTAGTCGCTATAGAAACCATCTTATTGCAGAAATGCAGTAGAAGGGGCTGTTGAATCACATCGATAACTCATGTAGCCAGAATAAATGTCTTTAATGAAGAAATAAGGTTCACAAGTCTCATACGACACACATAAAATCATCAATAATCACCTCGTGAAACGGCAATATTTAGGAAAATCACAGCATGTTACAGCTGATTATCCTGATTATTTATACACACTCTGTCCTCAGAAGGAGTTCAATGACCGTCATCGAGAGTATCCGTGTGTTTTAGGTCCACCAACAAGTCCTTTTCTCTGACACGGTCTGTCAGTGTTGTTAACATTGAACTATTTTTCTTCACCTTCTTCGACCTGGTCTCTCAGCTGTAGATCCACTCTCTCTTTCGGACTCCGTAGAGGTCTGCGCCGACTCACAGCGGATGTCCACAAGTCTCGTCCGCGCAAACCGCAACATTACGACCGCTTCTTGGACGTATAACAGAAAAATGTAAACACGTCATGACATTTCACTGGAAACTACTTGCCGGACATCCCGAGTCCTCACCTTTCTTAACAATGTCCAGTTTTTCTTAAAAAAAAATAAGAGTGAATATGATGACGTCACCGTACGCCTGCTAGAAGGCCTTGGGGTCTGATTGGTTAACGCAACAGCGTGATCAACACTTATTCTGTGGTACAGGGCCTGCGGAATTGATTCTGAAGGCCCCCGGGAAGATTTCTTTGACCAGCAACAAATGATAAAATGAAATGTGATTAGATGAGGGGAAAGGTATGAAAGGAAAGGACAAAGGACTTATTTAATACATATTCATGGAAATTGAACAGAATGAACAGATGCCTGTTATTCAGATATGATCATGTGACAGGAGCGTTTCTCCACGCTGCTGGTCGCCATGACAACAGTAATGATGAGTGAATCTCCAATCCACATGTCAGTGGCTGAGGACACACAAACCACCTCCAGATTAGGTGAGCGGGTGACTTGTGCTGTGAAGGGGTGACTCGCACATTCACCGTTTAAAATCACTTTAATTTGTTTCAGCAGAGAAAAATAAACATTCTGTTGATAATAAAAGCAGAAACATGATTTGACAGCAACCGCAGCAGGTGCACGTCTGACGCCAAGCAGGAAGTCGTCATCCTGAATCTACCAGAGGAAGACGAGGAGGAGGAGGAGTGAGTGGGCCAGCAGGGGGCGCTGGTGGGTGGGCGGTGAGCTGGCGCTGATGTCATACTGCTCGTCGTGACCTTTGCACTGGTCGCAGTCGTCGCCACAGAAGGAGCAGGAGGACATGTCCCTCCGCCACGCCGACGCGTACGTCCTCACGGTCCTCCGTCCTGGAAGAGTCAGCGTGTCAGTGGAGATAAACGGCAGCTGACGGTGACGTCATCACGCTCTGCTCACGTGGTTCGTAGTAGTCGTAGACCAGAACAGCCGCTTCCTGGACTTTGGCCACTTTGAACTCCGTCACCAGAGGAACCAGAACACACACGTCCTCCGTCGTCACCTGGACACACACATTCCTGTTTCTGACCACGATCACTGACGACGCGTTTGGCGCCACAGCAACACACACCGAGTCCAGGTACAGGACGACTTTCCCCGCCGCTGTCTCCACTTTCTTCACCACCTCGTCGGTATGGACGCCGTCTGGCGCCAGGCTGAAGCCGCTCAGCAGACCCACCTCCATGATGGCCATCCCTGTGGCGTTCAGACCCGAGCCGGGGGACAGGCTGCGCAGAGACAGCACACACGTGCTGAGTGTGTGTCTGTGTGTGTGTGTGTGTGTGTGTGTGGACTCACCTGCAGCAGACATGCACATGTGCCGAGTTCATTTCTTGGTCAGAGAGCTCGATGTGCAGACGAAACGCCTCGTGTTCACCAGCGTCCCGTCTCCTCCTCAGCAGCTCGTCGTTCCTGACGTTGTAGAAGACGTTGAGCTGAGGAGGAAACGGGGACGAAGAGGGTGAAAGAGTCTGCTGCAGAACGACTGGGAACTAACAGGGCTCCTTTGAATCCAAACAGAATCTGAGGCCGACTTCACTGCATATGTGCTTATGTTCTTCATAATCTGGTTGTAAATTCATGACTTGTTACCTCCACCAAGGACGCTCTGCTTTTATCTGTTTATTTGTCTGTACACAAAGTAACTGAACAAGTTCTGAACATATTCTAATGAAATGTTGAGTAACTGTTGCTTCATGGACCAGGACCAGATGATTAAATGTTGGTAGTGTTCTGGAACCATCTGGAATATTGGGTTGAAATCACAATATGAGCTGATTGGTGGAGGTCTGAGCTCCACCAGTATTTTTCTCGTTTCTATTTTTGTTGTTGTTTGCGTTTTGTCTCTGTAATTCTGTAACTGTCTTGTACTTGCTGCTGCTGATCTGCCACCTCTCCCTTGAAAAACAGGTTCTTAATCTCAGTGGACCAGTTGGTCTAAAAATGTCATCTGGATCACAATGGTTGTAGTTGTTTGGAGAACAGCAGGAGGCGCTGTTCTCCTGTCTTTGTGCGGTACCTGAAACAGAGCGAGTCCGCGGCCCTCCGCCGTCACCTGCAGCTTGAGCTCGTCTTCTGGTTCGATCTGAAACATCGGTGTTCATGTTCGTCACCTGACAGTCGTCAATGTGAGCAGAGCGGCTCCCCCTGCTGTCTGTTACCTGCCGGCTCTGGTGGAGTAGGTAGTTGTCCTGGTGGATGTGGAAGGAGGCGGCGCTGACGCCAGCGGCGGTCACCGTGACGACTAGGTTGTTGTCATTTGACCCGTGTTGGGATGCGAACGTGGACAGAGCCTGCAGAGCCACGACGGTGTCCTGGAGGAGAACACAGGTCACGTGACCTCACCACCACATGGCTTCCTCCTGTTGGAGGCGCTCTCGTGACCTTTCACCTGTGTGCTTCCAAATCCTCCGTTGGGGTTCCGCTGGCGGCTGAGCCACTTCATGAGGCCGACGCCCTCGGCGAGCCGCCCCAGCCGGTGCTGGCAGAGCAGCACGTAAGACGCCAGCTCCATGTCGGCCGACCGCGGCTGCCACGACTCGGAGAGGCCGCCGCCCGGGGACGACCACGTTGGGACGCCGTCTGCCGGGGAGACACCCGACAAAAGAAAGACTTTCAGAGAAAAACGTCTGTTTTTCCCTGTGGGCGTAGTTCCTCTGGTGACCACATGTGGGAAAAACCTGAACAGTTGTGTGTGAATATTTAAATATTTTGACCTTTCTTTCTTTTATGTACATTTTTTCTTTTGGTTTTGAATTCTTTGTATTATTTGTATATCTTCTACATACATTGTACTGTTTGTATTTGTAGATTTTTTTATTAACTTTTGTAAGATGATTCTGATTCTTTCAACATCCTCTGGTGCAACAGTTTCCTTCAGGTTTGATAAAGTTTCATCTTATTTTAAAATGTGCACACCTTTCAGCTCAGCTCTTCCCATCAGCTCGCTCAGAGCCGTGTGGGCGCTGTCACTCCCGTCCAGGGCCAGCGCGTAGGCGAGCAGGCCGAGGCTGTAGTTACTGGAGACGCCCAGCGCCAGGCGTGTCTCCAAGAACATCAGGGCCGCAGACACCTGACTGCCGTATTGAGCCTGTCAGACGGAGACCAGGGCTTAGTTCGCGTCCACGCACACGTACTGAGCAGCTCCTCCATCTCTCACCCGGATGGAGTCGTCCTCCAGCAGAGCGATGAGGACATAGGCCGTGAGGGACACGGGTCCGTCCAGGCCGCCCTGCAGCTCCGTGTGGATGACCCGGCCGGGCTCCTCGAACCGCCCATCGGCCCCCTGCCTGGCTCCCAACCAGGACGCCGCCCGGTGGAGCACCTGGGCGTCGATGCGGATGAACGGACGCGCCTGAAGGAAACACCGGAGCACAAAGGCCGAGAGCCTGTGGACACACGCCCTCAGACGTCAGTGTTTCACTGTTCATCACTCAGCCAGAACGGAGCTGAACACATGAACTATGTGCTCATCGACCCACCACGTGCTTCCAGACGAGTCCTGGTCTCCAAAGGCGCTGAAGGAGCCGTCGGCTCTCTGGTAAGACAGCTCGCGCTCGTAGCCTGACGACAAACACATCCACTGAGCTGTGACCTGGCTCTTGTGCGGGATGTGACCTCTGACCTCCAGCTACCTGCCAACATGTAGGCGGTGGCCGTGTCAGTGATGCTCTGGTCGGCCTGTCCGGTGGCGCTCAGGTACTGGAGGACGTAGATGTTTGGGGCGAAGTTGATCATGTTCTGCTCCCCGCAGCCGTGAGGCATCTGGATGAGAGAGTCCAGACCGCTGATGGAGGGACCCAGGATGTCGCCTGCACCATCGCCATGGAAACCAGACAAATCAAAATAACTGTGAATAACAGTGGAGAGATGTACCTTCAGTTCAGTTCAATTTATTCATTCATCCTGGTATTCATCCACTTCCACTTGCTCCAGTTAATGAATGAATGAATGAATGTGCCATCACGACCCAATAACAGCACGTCAAAGCTCAAAGTACAAACCGATGGGCATCTGGACCCTATTGTGACCCTAAGTGTCTTCATGTTGTCATGACGACCTGATTCCTCCTATTGACCGATCAACAATCTTCCCGCGGTGACGAAAGAACAATGTCCGTGACCACCTCTGCTCAGACGGCACACGTGTGCTCCACATGACGACGTGTGGTGACTCGAGGGAAACATCCCGCACGTACCGACGACCGTCACCACCGCTCTCCTGCTGCCGGCCACGGAGTCCACCGGGAAGGTGAAGTTGACGTGTTGGGTCAGTGTGGAGGAGACCTCAAAGAGCAGCGAGGTGGAGAAGGACTGCTCGAGGCCTTCAGCCTGCAGAGTCCATGACACACACAAACTGAAGCTAATACGTCTGTGTGTGTGTGTGTGTGTGTGTGTGCGCGTTTGTCGCTCTCACCTTGACGAGGACGGTCCTGCGGACCAGGTCAGACGCCGCAGGTGACACGGCCTTCACGGAAACGGGGATCTCTCCAAGGACCAGCGGCCTGATGGGAACCAGGACGGAGGCGGCGCTCTGCCTCCCCACGGACACCTGCCGCACGCTGGGCACCGACAGCTGCTCGTTGTCCGGGAACACAAACTGGAAGGCGTCGCTCTCCGCGACAATCACCATGACCTGACAACGGAGACAGAACCAGCCCGCCCAGATCACATTATCAACACGTCTGCAGGAACAAAGCGTAAGGGAGGAAACCACAGCAGTGACTTGTTCCAACACAAACCCCGATAAGATCTGATTCGTCTTCTCCAGAAGCGAATCCACCGGAGGTTTGAGAACACGTACGTCATGGACTCAGGTGGGACCACTGAGCCGTGACATTCTTACTTTGCTAACTTAACTCCACATGCACAAGCTCGATAAAAGAGTAAAAAACTTGACATGCGAAAACGTCCACATGGAGACGGAACCTGAAAAGTTTTTAAAACGTTCTCCGTTCACACAGAATCGTCTCCAGAAATGCACGTGTCCACACGAATCCAGTTAATCTGCTGTAGTACATCCTCCAGGCCTGTAGGTGGCGCTCCCGCAGAAATTCAACATCACAGAGAAGAAGACATGGAGCATGTGATGGAAACAAACACAAGAAGAAGAAGATGAATAGAATGAGAAGGAGACAAACAGTGACATCCCATTCACCACGATGCCATTGTTGTTGTTGTTAGCCAGTTAGCGTGAGGCTAAGGAGAGCAGGAGCAATGACGTCATCGGATAGGTTGGACACACGCAGGAGACACGTTGTTCACTAGGACCAAAGGTCCAGACTCGTCTCCATGTGGACATGACCCCCTCAGACAGAGGTTCTCACCTTCAGGTCCTGTTGGAGGTGGTTGAACAGAATCACCTCCAGCAGAAGCTCCTCCCCTCGGACCACGCAAGCCGGCAGGTTCAGCGAGAGGAAGAAGTCCTGGGACACGGTGAGCTGCAGAGACGACGTCATGTCCGGCGTTACAAACAGACGGCGGTAAAAAGCGACTGGAGAAAAGACGTCAGAACCTGCGCCGGCCGCTCCATGACGCCCAGGCCGAGGTTCTCCGACATGACGAAGGCCGTGGCCGTCCAGGTGGTGATGCTGTCGGGTACCGTCAGTTCCAGGTCCGCCGTGACGGTGTCGCTGCAGAGTCAACCAAAGAAAGAAGACACACATGAAACTGATTTTAAGTCTCTGCACTGGTCACCTGTGCGCTTCGGGATCCATTTTAAGATTCTTTTATGACTATTTTTTTTTTTACTGATATTATTTTGAGCTACTTTCATTTATTTGCTTTGTTCTAGTCTCTGGTGTTTCCTCACTACAAACAGCTCACAGGAAGATGGCACACGTGATGTGTATGTGTGTATATAGATGTGTGTGTGTGTGACTGTGTGATGTTTTCTTTGTGTGAAAAGTGCAATAGAAATAAAGTCTGATTGACTGATTAAAGGACCAACGTCACATGACTCAGCATGAAATCAAACGTGGTGAATTCAGACTCAAAGTGGTGACGTTGTTGGATGCGTCACCTGATGCGCACATCCATCCAAATCCACGTCTCTGGAAAATTCCAGCGCTCTCGCGGCTCTGGGTCTTGGAGCGCATGAGGAACTTCTGAACCGGTGAAGATGTCGATTCCTTCCCCTGCTGTGGAGACAAATGAATAAGGTCAGAGGGGTTGAAACAGACGACGGGAAATCCGTAAGATTTTGAAAACTTACGGAAAACCGGCCTCATGAGGTTCTCCGTCGGTCGCAAACTGGCATCTGTTAACGCCACGAGGTCACATGACTGGACGCAAACAGGAAACACGTTTACAACAGACGTGTGATGTCTCAAACATCTCACAACGTACAGGTAAAATATGGGTGGGTGAAGTTTGTGTGTCTGTAAAGTTCAGACCAAAGGTTCCAGGTTGTGTCTGAAGCATGCTGCAGAGAGAGTTGGCTTCTCTGGTGGGCTTGTTGTGCTGGTCCACTTTCCACTGTTGCTGGAATGTTCCGTTGCAGGTGGATGAACGTCGTTGCACATCGTACGTTGTTGCTCCTGGAATCTTTGGTCTGAACATTGTGGATGATGGACAAAGGAGGAGTCTCTGTGGAAACTGACCTGGAAGACGGAGAACGGATCTCCCATCGTCAGCATGGGAGAGTAGATCTCATTCCATCCTTCCTCCCTCCATCCGTCTTCCCTCCATCTGTCCTCCCTCCATCCGTCCCCCATCTCCCCCAGCACCTGTGAAAGTCACACCAAACAGAGCATCTTCTGTTACAGCTCACAAAGACACAGAAAACACTTTTTGTTGAAAACCTGTTGGACTGTGAGTCACCCCAGGGCGGCGGCGGTTTGGGTTTCATAGGTGGAACTGGACGTTATGACGGCGTAAGGAGCTGGAAAACTGTTGGTCGTTAAACCGGAGAAAACCCTGTTTTGTGACAAGCACACTGATCACTGACCTTTGACCTTTTCCTCCTCAGGAGCATATTTGTAGTTACTGTCTCCTGCGAGACGACTCAAGAGCCTCATGACGATTTGAAACCTGTTAAGATGTGGAACCGATGCCTGTAAGTCAAATGGATGGTCGGACTGAACCCACTTGCTCCTGTGTGATGTCATTGCGTGATCCCGCCCCCTGCGTCGCCTTGTCAACCACCAGGATCGCGACCAGCGAACGGGGCTCCGCCACCGCCACCTTCAGGGTCACCTGCTCAGATGGACGCCTGGTCGACTCGCTCCAGTTCAGAGACACCTGTGTCCCACACATACACACACCTGTCAGTCACACACACACCTGTCAGTCACACACACACCTGTCAGCCACACACCAGAGCTTCATGTGTCTCTCTCCCAAAAATCCAAAAACACCTCAACATGGGTGGAGCCAAGAGTGAGTGGGCGGGGCTTATCACCTCCCCTGCTTTTACAGTTAGTGACATAAAGAAGATCTGAGGCGGAAACATCTCCTGACAGCGTGTGCGACTGAAACAGCCTGAAACCGGATGGATCACCTGGTTTTGTAACGTATGCCGCACGAGTAGCTGCACGCTGTCGCTGATGATTTCGCCGTCGGTTCGGACGCAGAAGACGACGACGCAGGTGGACGGCCCCCAGGTGACGTCTGGAAGCAGACGCAGCTGAGCAGAACCTTCTCCAGCAACAGAACCTTCTCCAGCAGCGACTAAGCGGCCTCTGGACTTCACCTTTATTCATCGAAAGTATAGATTTCACACTCTTCTCAGTTTGACATGAACACGTTTAACAAGCTGAAGGTTCATTCATCAGAAACATCAGACACCCACCACGTAGTGAAGCTCCGTCGGCGGGAAATTCACGTCAACGTGCAGCAGCAGGGGTGAGCCGAGCTGAAACAGATTAGAAACATTAGAAACACCATCACTATTGCTGCCGATACATTTGTGGTACCATACTTTCGAGAAACCGTAATTACATGACTACTTATCAGAAAATGTCAAAACGGTTCCTGAAAGGTGAGAAGTTTCACTCGGTTCTCCTACCTGTTGTGAAGAGGGAGGAAAAAGGAAAAAATGTTGAGCTCCTGACACTTCTCAGTTTTCAGTGACCATTTTCCGGATAATTCAGGTACTTTGAATTTTGCTAGCATGAATGTATCGGCAGTGCTACCATCGGGTTAAACGGCTGAATGCACATGATTCACTCAGTTTAACGAGGTTCTTGAACCGTCGGTTGAACGTTCACACCTGTTTTCTGTGAATAACGTGTTTAGTCAGCAGCAGCGTGAACTGTGTTTGTCCCACCCACGTGTACCTGTACGGGTGTGGTGGGTCTGTGGATCTGCAGGTACGAGCCGCTGGGTGACGTGTAGCTTCTGTAGAGCTGCAATGTGTTCTGAGTGTCCTCAAAGGAAACCTGACAATGATAAAATGAACTTTAGTGGTACAGAACCTTTCAGACAAACATGCAGCTCAAAGAGCCTCAGGACCAAAGATTAAAAACAGTTTGTTCCATCGTCGCTGACACATCCGATAAGTTATGGTTTCAACTTTCAATCAAGCTCAAACTGGGGTTCAGTGATTACGACCTTGGACCCTTCACCTCACGTCAGACAAATGACTCACGTCCACGGTGAGAGTGTGAGTGTCTGCCCGGAGCTGGACGTGGACGGGTATCAACCCGTCCGCTGGAACAGGAAACTCGGCCTCTGCAGCCGGCAGCTCCTCTGGACCAGCTGACGAGTTTGTTTGGAAGTGGAACATCTCGCCCTGGATCCAACTCCACGGACTCATCCTTTGCTCCACCACTGACACCTTGACCGTCTTCTCCTGATCCTCCGCCGACAGCGGCTCGTTGTTGTACGTCGACACTTTCAGCTGCAAACAGAACGACCTGAGTCGAGAAACCGACAGAGACCAAACGTCTTGGAAGTTTCCCGTCTGAACTCAAGCTCATCAGGCTTCACGTACCGTTGCCGTGAACTTCATGGACGGTCTCAGTACTTTTGGGAAACTGTGAAACGACACTTTGTATCTGTGTCTTGACAAACGCACCCTTGCCGTGCTGTTACACGTCACACCTGAGAGAGGAAAACATGCAATGAAGCAACTGAACATGGTTTTCACCATGGAAATGGATGATAATAATAATAATAACACTAATAATGAGCTAGTAGCTAGCAGCACTAACAGCCAGCAGATCTACCAGCCAGTAGCTCCAGCAGCTAGCAGTAGCTGTCGCCTAGTTTGTTCGACGTCCTGTAAGCTCATTGATCAGGTGACCGCTGATCACCTGTGAGCTGTTCCGTCACATGGACCCCGACCATCACAAACTCCTCCAGGAGCCCGTCAGTGAAGATCATCTCTTGAGGCCTCTTGTACATCAGATGGCGGTCAGGAACGGTGAAGGTGAAGTCTGTGGAGCCGTCGATCTAACGCGCAGAAACGTCACTTACATTTACGTTTTGATCTGCTCATACTCTCCAGCCCACAGACGAACCTGTTTGTGTTCGTCATAGGACTTCTGAACTCCGTAGTAATGATGCACAAACGTGATGTTGACAAGTCCGGTCACAGGTTTCCCGAACAAATACCTGCAAACCAATCATCAGTGAGCAAACGTGTTCCAGAAGTAACCGGCTCATATTTGAACACTTTCACTCACTTTGCTGTGACGGAACCTCTCAACAAGTCCTCCTGGTAAATGACGTCTGGGACGTCGACCGTTACCTCGAACTTTGGCAGCACTGAACACACACACACACACACAGTAATAATGTGGAGGAGGTCCAACGAGTTTCGAGTCAATGATGTGAAACAATGAGAGGATAAAAACTGAAAACAGAAACTTGACACCCACTGAAACACGGACACACACACCCCAACGTTTAAACTTCCCAAAGGTTAATCACATGAAGTCCTGCAACAATGATCAGACATTGGATCCCAGTGAGTCACAGTGAAGAAACATCTGACTCCTGTGAGACACAGAAACGCCTCTGTCGCAGTTCCCATGTCACAAAAGAGAGAAAGACAGTGTGTGTGTTTGTGTGCTGATACTAGGCTCTTTTTAAAAAAACGTCAACAAAAAAACTTAAGAGCGTCTTAAATCGTTCTTTGTATCATTGTGCATGTTTGATTTTTTACAGTGGTGACCATCATGTGGTTCATATGTACAGAGTGTACGTAAAAACCAATGTGGAGAGTGTACGTACCGTAACGAGCCACATTAAAATGTTTTTCACTGGATATTCCCTGTAAAAACAACATCTTTACACGTCAGAAGAATGGTGACCTTTGACCTGAAGACGCAACAGGAAATGAGTCCTTTATGTCGTGCTTAGAGTTAACGTGTCGTCACTCACGCTGACGGTCGTCACGATGGTCCACGTCCCCAGCGGAGGGTTTTCAGACAGCTGGAACTCTGTGGACACGACTCCCAGTCCGGAGTGGACAGAGAGCCACTGTCTGAGCAGGTTCCCCCTCGGATCCTGGAACGTTCAGGAACAATCAGTGTCGTGTGTTCGCCGCTTCGTTTTTAGCAATGTTTCACAAACAACGTGTTTGAAGTTAATTATCACCATCATCATAATTAAATTCTATTCAGTTCTTTATAGGGTGAGAAACTACATTTGATCACTTCCACACACGTATATGAAGGTTTATGAATATTTTGGGAAAATGGCAAATGTCAATTGTCAAGAAACCATATATGATAACTTCATTGACTTGTCACAACAAATTTGAAATGTTGAAAAAGTTCTTCTCATCTGGGGATGAAGATGGATGAACTCTTCTGCAGACTCACTTTGATGGCGACGTCCACAGGGCTCACGTACGGTTTCCCATCGGGGAGAACGGACACGGCTCGGATCCTCACCACCTGCCCCGGCAGGTAGTTCCCTTTGTCCGTCTGGATGAAGGTGAACATGCGCTTGGGCTCAAAGTGCAGAAGTGTTGAGTTGAAAAAAACCTCCTTGCTGCCCACGTGACCTTTGACCTCCAGCGTGTGGACGTGCCAGTCGGTCGACTGATTTACCTGCAGAGGTGGAACACCCTGAATGTGTGGCGGTGGAACCTTCAGGAAGGTTCTCTGATACTCACTGGCGACAGCGTCAGCAGCTCCGTCGAACCTTCAACCACAGAACGTCACATCATCAGTTCACGCTGCAGAAACGTTTCTCACCCCGATCGGCCGTTCTGTTTCTGTCACCTGCTTCCACCGTGATGGAGTCGGCAGCTACGACCCGGTTGTCGCGGTGAATGAGAGCCGACACTGTGACCGGAGAGCCGCTCAGGATGGTGACGGACACCGGCGTCGGGACGCCCCATTGAAGGGATCTGGGAACCAGCAGCACGTAGGAGGGACGAGGAGCTGGGCTGAAACGGTGGATTTCATCACGTTAAAGCATTAAAACATTTAAAGATCCAGTGGAAGACAGTGGAACAAGAAAAAAAAGTTTTTAGTTATAATTAACTTATAAGTTATAATTTGCTTGAAACAAATGAAAACTTACTTTTTCAGGTGATGTGTCTTATTTTAAGTGTATGAACACAAATGAGACATTTTGATTAGAAATACCACAAATATTCCTAGTTTGATGTCTTTGCAGTGCAGGTGAGTCCCTCTGGCCCCGGTGCTGGTATTCTGATGCTGTTACCTGTTTGTGGTGTTCTGGGCAGAGGTGAGAACCATCAGCCCCAAGAAAACCAGAAGCTGCTCCATTTCTCTCTGCTGATGTTTGCTCCTTGCCACTGGCAGCAGGTGTCTTCATACCTGCGCTCACTGGCCCCGCCTCCCTCTGTGCAGCATCACCTGACGAGCTGGATCACCGTCGGTTTGGCTGACGCTCCCTCGGGGCGGGTGAAGTCATTGAGTCTGCCCTCATAATGGACAAACATGGTGTGAATGGGATTCTGACAAGAAGAAAGAAAGTTTAACCATTTGTTCTTCTCATGTTACAAAGTTGTCTTCATCTGGAATTGGAGAAGAATCCTTCAACATGGACAGACAGATGCAAAAGACCTCTAGAATAAAATATAAGCAACAGTGAAGGAAAACTGAAGCAAACTGAACAGGGGTATAAATAAATAAAATCGATTTCATCGATTTTATAACAGAACATTTTTTGACGATACGACGTCAACTGCAGAAATATAAAACTTAAAACACGACTTTATCATTGTATATCATGTCGCAGCAGTAAACCTCCGCTCCATCAGAGGGCGCCAACACGTATTCAAACCAACAATTTGTATGAGGTTAAAGGTGACACAGCACCAAGTCAGGATGACAACATTGAGACCCTTTACCTGCGATGATTTATTTAAATTCAACAACATGTGAGTGGACTGCTGCGTGTTTTTCCCCACCTGTGATTTATTCAATGTTTTTACCGAAGAAACTGTTGTATCGTGGAGCAGCGACGTGAGGTAGAACGGTTCTTTTGGGGATATTTCACCAAACTCCGTTGATTAATTTTGCGATTTTGTGTTCGATGTGGATCGCAAAGCGTGACACTAGCGCGGATTCTGTGGCTCCTTCGGCTTGTATGAAGAAAACGGCGTGTATTTAATTCGCCAGGTAACTTGTTGTTGTACAATTTGGAGTCTTTTCGCCTGCTGCATTAGCTATCTGTTAGCCTGCAGCTAACGCTGCACACATTGATGTCAGATAGCTAAGCTAATCCATGGAAATGTATTATTTCTACACATATAATGGTGTTTCGTCAAATATACTTATGCCGACTGACTACAGCAATCCGTTCTAGACGTGAATATTCGTAAATGTCGTCAGTTAAGACACTTTCTGTGCTAGTTCTCACCGACTGTGCATGAAACAGATGAACAATGTCTCACCATTTATTTGCTGTTCAACAGTAACCTGGACCCTCTGACAGAGACTGTATCCTTCATGTTGGACTGAAGCCTCAGTTAGCATCGTCAGCTGACAAATGAATGTCTGTGTGATTTGTTCGTAAACTAATGAATAATTAACAGTTATAGGTATATTTGACGTCATCTGCCCTCTGGAAGCTGCTGCTGAAATAGACACCTGTCACAGGTAGCAGAAGTTTCCTTTGACCTTTGACCTCAGTATGGGATCCCATTCTACCTACAGTACCTGGCTCACTGGCCTGAGTACTTCATCGTAGCTGAGGCTCCAGGTGGAGAACTGATGGGATACAGTAAGTTCATCAACTTAACTGGGATAGGCTCCAGCACACCCGTGACCCGTAACTGGATTAAGCGGCAGAAAACTCAAAACTATTTATTGAAAAAAAGAATTGCCATAACTGAACTCAGATGAGATCTCTATAACAATCAAACCTGATGTCAGCTCACACTCAATGGTTTAGGTCTCTGTGACGTAATGATGTCTCAAGCCCATCAACAAAGTGGATTCAGGTTTGGTATCTTTCCATTTCAGTCAATAGTTTTAGTGAATTTAATAAATACCCATTTGATTCGTGTTTGAATTTCAAAGAAACCCGACAGATCATTGCGTCCAGTAACAGTGTCTGTCCTCAGTTTCACCTCAGCAGATGAACGTACAGGTGCACCTCAAGAAATTAGAATCTCTAGACGAGATTTTTTTCCAGTAATCCAGTTCAAATAGTAAAAACTTTAATATATTTTAGATTCATTCCAACATCAATAAAGCATCTACATAAACTGAAAGTGGAAAGTTTTTTGTTCTAATTTTGATGAGCATGACGTACAGCTCATACATCAAAATCAAAAATCCAGCATCTCACCTGTTAATCAGTCTCTGCTGCTTTGCAGTCATGGGGAAGGCGGAGGGATCTGTGGCCCGGGAGGAGTGGCACGGTCACGTCACCGCTCTGTCAGTCGCTCCTGAGTTCAGAAGACTCGGCCTCGCTGCCAAACTCATGGAGATGCTGGAGGAAATCTCTGAGAGGTCCGTCCCACCGTCACACAGGCAAACGCTCGATGTTCAGTGTTTTATTTAACGCCGCTCCTGACGACGCAGGAAGGGCGGCTTCTTCGTGGACCTGTTTGTACGAGTGTCCAATCAAGTGGCAGTGAACATGTACAAGCGTCTGGGCTACAGCGTCTACAGGACGGTCATAGAGTATTACTCCGCCAGCAACGGGGAACCGGATGAAGACGCGTACGGTAAGAGAAATTTTTCAAGCGGTTCAGAGAAAGACATGTTTTTCAATCCTTGTTACCATGACGAAACACCAAAAGCAGTGGCTGTGCTGCACTTTACACACCAGAAGGGGGTGCTGTGTTTGAGAAAGTGATTTGTCCTTGTGTCCTGCAGATATGAGGAAGGCGCTATCCAGAGACACAGAAAAGAAGTCCATCATCCCGCTGCCACATCCCGTGAGGCCAGAGGACATCGAATAACATCCGACGTGGCTCTCTGATGTTCACTGTACATAGATCGCCGCCGTCAGAGAGCCACCGAGTGCACGGACGCCAGCAGACACGCTCCTGTAAATGCTGAATAAAAGGTGTAAGACAAACAGGCTGGTTTCATTTGATGTTAATGGGACAAATCTGACATCACGCTGAAGAATCTTCCTGGAGTTTGTTACAAAAATCAGTAGAAAAAGAGTCCACAAACATTACATCAGCTCATTCTTTAAGTTCATCACTGCTTCTGCTCTTTTTCTTTCCATCATCACCATCATCACTGTCGCTGCTGCTGCTGCTGCTGCTGCTGCTGCTGCTGCTGCTTCCAGCGTCGTCTCGGTCGTCGTACTCCTTTTCATTCTCAGTGCTTCTGTCGCCATTACTCTCCTGGCGTTTCTCTGCAGGAGCTGCCGGTTCGTCCGAAGCCGGGGCTGCGTTCTCTTCTTCGGCAGTTTCATCCGCTTCTGGAACAGTCTTGCTTTGATCCTCGACCTGCTTCTTCTTCCACATCTTGGCGATAGCGAGCAGCTTGAGGTTGGGCTGGTTGGCTGCATCCTCAGGGAAGATGTAGTCATAGTACTCCTCCCAGCCGGCGTCCGACTGCAGACAAACACAAAGTCGATCGTTTGTTTTGCCCACTCGTCGTTTAACTTTAACTACATTTTGTGAAGAACATCCATCCATCTATGTTAAAAAAAACAAAAAAGCAATGATCTTACCCCATCCTCGGCTGTCAGCTTCCTCCTCTTCTTCACCTTCTCAGGCAGCAGTTTCCTGACTCTCTCTCTCGTGTTGTCAGAGCCAAACTCTGCCTCAAAGTCCCTCCAGGATTCGAGCAGCATCAGCCGTTCCTCCTTCTCCTCGCAGTTCCTCATGCCCTTGTTGGCCTCCTCGTAGATCGCTCTACACTTCTGCAGCCGCTCTGGGCTTTCCAGAGACAGCTCAAACTTGGCGTAGCTGATCCAGACCTGAGAGAGAGGAGCAGTCAGCTGTCGTCGGGCAGATTAAGAGCGACTGATATTGTTTAAGTGTGTGAGAACCTCTCACCTTCACGTGCTGCGTGCGCTGCAGCAGCCGCTTGTAAAGGTTCCTTGTGTTCCCAAACTCCTCCTGCTCGATCTCAAAGTCGATGTAAGATTTCCACAACACCTGACGACGGGCGCAGCGCATGAAATGTAAGTGATAATAAGTAAATTGTTCCCGTGAACGATTCATTTCAAAGAACGAATCCTTTGTTAGAATGAACTGTGGTGTATCACTGTAAAGATTTGTTCGTTTCACTGATCAGCTGAGTGATCAGTGAACCTGATTCGTTTGTTTTCTGCAAACGAGTCAAGTGGCAGGAATCAGCTACTGAAAACGAATCTTACACTGAAGCGGTGTTGCTAATTTTAAGTGTATTCAGACCCCAGCAACTAGCAACTAATCTGAATGATTAGCACTGAACAACTCAGTGGACAAATCTTTTGATCAAATCTTTCTAATGATACAGTTCACCTAAAAGAAGTCTTTAGCCTGTCACAGCGGTTCCGCTGCTCAGACACCGTCCGTACCTCCGGCATGTCCAGTCGTGGTTGTCCGATGGCGAGTTCAAAGATGCCGCGGGCTCTGTCGATGTCGCCCAGGATGGTCTCCAGCTCTGCAAACTTGATCCAGGTGGTGCAGTTCTCCGGGCTAAACTCCAGGTATTTCTCATACAGCTTCCTGCAGCGGTCAAACTCTCGGAGCTGCAGCTCCAGCTCGATGTAGCCCTTCAGCAGCTTGTTCTTTGGGCATTTCCCGATCGCCGTGCCCTGAGGACGGGAAAGGACTGACTGTTTCACAACTGAAGGAGACGTTTTACTAATCTACTTCCATTCATGTGACTGGTGACTACATTCTTTAGTATTTTCACACGTCTCATCTGTGGTGAGTCTACCACAGATGGTATTGATCTGATTCACTCGTGCCAGCATACTGCGGAATCCCGTATATGCACGTTTATGCGATCAGAAAACCTTTAACGGTTCCTGGAAGCTGAGAATGTCACTCAGTTCCCCTACCTGGCATGAGGAAGGAGCTAGGAGAAGTAGAAAACTTTTTGTCATTATGGTAAAGATTCACAACAGAGCGATTGGGATTACTTTAATGACAGCAACATGGCTGTTCTCAACTTTCAGAAACCGATGGACGCTTTTTTCCTTCTAGCTCCTTCTTCACACTAGGTAGAGGAACCGAGTGACACTTCTAATCTCTCAGGAACTGTCTTCTGAATGTCTTCTGACTAGTCATGTAATTACGGTCCACCACAGAATGCTAGTGCCTATGTCGGTGTTAAAGGGGTTGAAATGCAGACAAACATCTCACCATGGCCTTCCTGGCTCCCTGCAGGTTCTTCTGTCGGATCTCAAACTGACCGTAGAGCAGCCAGATCTTGGCAAATGTGAACTAAAAAGAAATATTGTCCATCATCACTAGTCGTTTGTATCGCACCAAATCACAGCGGTTCTCTCATGACGCTCAACTGACTGTTAATACTAACAGAAACCCAACACTGGCATGAGTGGCTTTTACCAATGACGTGCACTAGGGCTGTCAATCTTACCCCTAAATCAGATTTGAATTTCTCGTGTCTTTTCATTTAAAAAATTCAACTAATATTCAGTCCTAAAGTCAAACATTCAGATCATGGATTTCAACTTTGAATATGCTTATTTCACAATAATTTCGATAGTTTTCAAAAGCGAAGTTTGTTCTGACAGCCTGGACGCATGAAACAAAATTCCTACAGTGAGGACATGTTTTTTTTTTTTTAGAGTAATTCTTCTTATGGCTACAGAAGGTTATTGTCTTTGCCAATGACATCATCAGAGCTGTATTTCCTGTATTAGTGGAGAGACCCACATCTGAACTGACTGAGGAGATATGGAACATAGACGTTGAGAAAGAACCGACTTACCTTTTTGTGCGGGATAAGATCCAAACAGGCCTGATACACCTGCCGGGTTCTATCAGGGTCCTGCCGCCCGCGGGAAAAAAAAATAGATTCAACATGAAAATTGGCAGTTTATTCTTCTTTTTTAATGTCTGACGAGAACAAACAACTCCAGAGAAAGTGTGGTTCAGTGTGATTTGCCATCTGCGAACCGACCTTGAGCTCCAGCTCTTCGTACAGAGCGTAGTTGATCCACAGGTAGATGTATCGTCTCCAGTGTCTCTTCTCCTGGATTGGGGGGGTGTTGGCGATCGCCCGCTCGTAAACCTCTCTGACTGTGTCTGGATCGGCGTCGCTCTCCACCAGGCGCAGGTAATCAAACCAGGCGTCGTAGTTGTGTGGGTTTGCCTGGACGCAAACGAGTTTGTCAGCTGCAGGTCGAATCCCTGGCTCCTGAAGCAGGAACAGATTCTGACTCAGACTACCTTCACTTCCTCCTCGT
>CAAKHB010002679.1:19941-30427 GCA_901007665.1 Aeoliscus strigatus
CTCCTCGTACTGGAACCGCCGTTTGCTAACGATGACGTCCTCGATTCCCCTCCGGTCTCCAAACTTCTTCTCAAACATGGTGTAATTCTTGAAGAGCTCCTGCGCCTGGTGTTTGGGGATTCTGTCCAAAGCGTACTTGTAGATCACACGAACGCGTTCAAACTGGAGAAAAAGAGATTTCTGATTAAAAAGTCAGCCGAGGAAAGAAGAAGGGAAAAAACTATCTTTGGTGCCACTGACCTCTTTCTGCGTTTCCTCAAACCTGGCGAAGGCAACAAAGAGGTTTTCGTCGACGTGCTCCTCTCCGAAGAACTCCACCGCCCTCTCAAACACCTTCCTGCTGTGGGCGATGTAGCCGTGCTTCTCTTCAAAACGGCCGTACTTGATCCAGTTCTTCACCTCAGGGTGGACCATGACGAGTGCCGTGGTGTTAAGGAGGATATAGAACACCCAGACTGACTTGTCCGCTCGATCCAAACTTATTACATGTATTTTTAAGACTTCAGAGACATTTCCACACCTACGATCCCAGAGTTCAATCAATTCAACACAGAACCCCTGAAATAACCATTGGTTTAATGACACTGATTCACTTCCTCCAATCAGTGGTCGCAGCTCAGAGCTTCAGTGTGAACGGGACTGTTGCTGGAACATTCCGTTGCAAGTAGATGATCCTATTTGCAGGTTGCTGCGCTTGGAATGTCTGGTCTGAACTGGACTTCGGTGCTGCTCTGGCAGGTGAGCGCTCTGTGCACACGACACATCAACAGAAGGATATAACGCTCGTAAATGCTGCGGGCTTTGTCCACTTCCTTGTAGCGCAGCTCAAAGTTGATGTAGGAGTGCCAGGCCTGCTCTTCAGGCTCCCACTCCATCCAGCGCTCAAACACCTGCCGGCAGCCGGCGATGTTCCCCAGCATCTCCTCCATGTAGGTGTACTTGTACCTGTGGCAGCAGGGAGGTCAAGCACATGCACGGGACATCCAGGTGTGTGTGACAGTGTCGTGCCGGGAGCGTACCAGAACTGGTTGACTCGTGGGAGGATGGTGATGGCTCTGTCCCAGATGTTGCGAGCGTGGTTCACCTGGCGCGTCTTCATCTCCATCTCGGCGTACCTCAGCCACAGAGTGATGCTGCGGTGGTCGACATCCAGCGCTCGCTCGTAAATGGAACGAGCCCTGGAAACAACAGCAGAAGTTTGTTGGTTTGACTGATGATTTATGCGAATTATCAATGGAATGAGATGGAACACATAAATCTAACACACAAAAAAGCACAAAGAATCACCTCTGAACCTCCGTCAGACTTTCCTCCCATTGTGCGTATTTGATCCAGTTACTGACGACGGTGCGATTCTTTCTAATGTTGTCCTCGAATCCCTGCAAGGAAAAGTATGACCCGTTTGTATGTTGAAGAAAATATTGGGGCTGTGTCGATTTGCCTCGTGCCATCTCAGTTACTGCTCGTAAGCACGCACCTTCCTCTTCCTCAGTTTATAGTCATTCAGTTCTTCCTTATCTGTGATTTTCTGTTTCGGTGGTGGTGGCAGAAGCTCAAGCTCCCTCTCTTTAGCTTCTCGGAGCAGCTGCTCGGCAGTGATCTGAACCTCCGCAGGAGCTTTGTTCTTCATCTGAAACACAACAAAGGTAAACAAGTGTCAGTTCTTTTTGTCAAGACATTTCATCAATTGTTCATTCAGTGCCAGTTGACTTATTTTTATGCTGCTTGAAGCAATGACGTTATACTCCTGTGTCAAATAAACTGCTACATTTTTAATGATTTTTTTTGTAAATAAATACATAAAAGCACTTCAAAAGTACAATGAAAATGTCAGAGAACAGAGCCATTAACAATAAATACACAAAATACAATATAAATAATATATACAAATAATAAAACTGTCAGAATATGACATGCAAGAGGTCAAATAGGGATCAATTTACCGAGATTACACAGCTGAATTGCTTTTTTTCAAGTGCAACTTTTCAGACATTTTTTGTATACAACCAACTGATAACCGACAGTCACATAAGAAACTGTAAATGTTTAAAGCATCATGCTTTTAAAAAGATGAGAGAAATAAAATTAAAAATGTGACCCGAAAAGTAAATGAGCGCAACTATCTCACGTGAAAATTAATTTCGTAGATTAACGTTAAACCAAACAATGCGATGGATTTCACCACATGCTGTTTCCCGTATGGAACACGTATGGTCGTTTGAGGCAAACTTTGTCGCTAAATCCACACGTTTTCTTTATACTTTAACTGTGTGTTAGCATTAGCTTAGCTGCGGTGGGCTCGTGGCTCTCCGGTGCTTCGCGCCGCTCACCTTCGCCACCTTCGGGATCCGCTGTTTGCCCGCCGCCGTGGACGCCATTTTCAGTTTAATTTCCAACCAAAAAGTCCGCTTTAGAAGTAGCTCCGAGTGTTTACACAACAGTGAGAATCGCCGAGACGTTGGCCGCTGCCGTCAGACAGCCACCATGACACTACCCAGGATGCTTTGCGAGTTCCCGGAGTGCTGCGTTGCTATAGTTACCGAATGTAGCGTCGCAGCTTGGTTGGGTGAATTTGTAGCACTAGCGCAGCTGTTTTGTATGAATTTGTTTGTACATTATACTGACGGAACATAATATTTTCCTCTGTTCGTGTTGTTATTAAGTGATATATTAGAGGAAAACAAAAGGTAAGAGACGTTTGTTTCTGTGTCCGCGGAGGACATGTTTCCTCTGCTGCCTTGAACCAGTGGTTCTCAGTCCCGGCCCGAGTGATCCACTCATAGATATGGACCAACACTGCCCTGCATCATGTTTCCGGCGTTACCCTGCTCCTTCACACCCGATTCCAAATAACAGTCTCTAAACTCTGCAGAAGCCAGATAACAAGCTGTTGGTCTGAATCGGGTCTGTCAGAACAAGTGATCCCCACCGAAAACAGGCAGGACTGTGGGTCACCGGGAGCAGGTTGAGAACCACCAGAGATGTTCGTTCCAGTGATGTTCTGTCTTAATCAGTTTGGAACTTTGGGTCGAAAATTGGTTCATTCAATCATCCGTTTCAGTGACATCTAGTGGCAAAATAGGGTACAGCAACCACATTTCTTGTGTAAGACATTAATTAATAAAGACATTAATTGTGTAACAAGTTTAACTCGGGTTTGTCCGGGAAAGGATTAGGGCCACATTTAATTAGCAAGTATGTATGTGTATGTATGTGTAGATCAACATGTTAAATGTATTTAATTTATACAATTAAAGTTGGAATTCTGAGATTAGAGTCAGAATTCTGACAAAAGAAAAATTCTGACTTCTTTCTCACAATTTTGTCTTTTTCCCCACAGAATTCTAAGATTATCGTAAGAAATATCAATTGTGAAGATCAGTTCTGAGATGAAAGTCAGTAAAATATAGACAACGTGGATTTCGGCTGGTTGGAACCAGTCACGTGTTTCACACAGACGACCTGCGTCAAACGTCACCAGCCGCGTGGCGCACCAACGTGGGCTTTGAAGCGGAGGTTCAAGGGAAACGCTGCTTCGGAAGCTGGTACCGGAGCTCCGGCGTCAGAGAGACAGCGCCGGGTCGAACCATGACAACCATCAGATCGGCCGGCGGCCGGCTGCAGGCTGTGACCGTCAGGAGAACGGAGGCGGCGGATGCGGAGATGATCGACCGGCTCCTTAGCTCCTCAACTCTGGGGGTGTTCGGAAAGATCGATGTCCTCCAGCTGCTGTAAGAGATGTTTATTATTATTATTGTTGTTGTTGTTGTTGTTATAGTGGTTGTTGTTATTCGAAGTAAGGACCATTTAATTATAAGTATTAAAACTTTGCAGTACTAGTCTGGATTCATTTAAATATCTAAAGATTTATTCTCACATTGCATTGCATGAAAAAGTGTTTGTTTTTTACCTGACAAGATATTTTTACCATTTACCAACTGACGCTGGTTTGATTGTTCTCGTTCGCTGTCTCTTGTCATCTTTAGATGTTTAGACATAGAGTACTTTGTGTTGATGTTGTGTTGTTGGACTGGGTCCTGTCAAGTTTCGGGTGTTCGTTCGTGGCAGAGCCACTGATGACGTATTTGTGAAGTTGCTTGTGCTCCTCTGGTTCTGCCTCCTGCTCTGCTCCCATGGACCCTGCAGGGAGAAGGCCAACCTAGCAGTGACCCTGGCCAGCGACGGCGGGGACATCCTGGCTCACGCCTCCTTCTTCGATTACCCCATCGGAGAGGTGGTGGACCAGGCGTGCTGGGAACCGTTCCTGCAGGAGCACTTCAGCGTTGAGGACTTCACAGTGGGTGCTCATTGTGACTTCGGGGGCCCGTTCCAGAAAGCAGGTTTAGTAGGGGAAAAAAATCAGTTCAGATATGAGGAAAAATGCATAATATTCCTTATTTCAGAGTTAATGATAAACTGAATTCATGGAACTTTAAAGACATTTCATTTGATTTCTGTCAGTTTACATGAAAATATAACTGAAAAATCAGAATTTTTCCTTTATTCTCGGATGAATAAATCAGGATTTCCACTAACCCTGCTTTCCGAAATTGTTCCTGTGCAGCTGCTGCAGCAAAAGGTCGATAAAACTAATGTTGTGTCCTCCGCAGCCTCTCAACACCCTCTTCCTCCACCTGTTCGTGGCGCAGCCGGACTTGGCCGCGGCGTGTGCGTACGAGATCATGAGGTGAACATGAGAGAGAACTGTCAGGTTTGAAGCATCGTCACGTTGCCTTCCTCCCGTAACTGCTCCGGTGTCGTCACAGCGCCGTGTTCAACGTCACCGCCGAGCTGCAGCACGTCCTCCTGCTCAGCCCGCACCGCGGAACACTGGGTGACGTCTCCTTCAACTCAGCGTTTGATTCCCCCAGAGGTGCGACGTGTTTATGTCTGTGTGTGTGTCTGTGTGTGTGTGTGTGTGTCTTTGTGCAGAGGCGGCGCTGGACGACATGTTTGAGCCACTCTCAGTCCTGACTGACCCCCCACCTCAGTGCTTAGCTCTGGTCTGCCACCGACACCACCTCTGTCCCAGGGTTCATGTCCGACCGGCCAGGTGAGTCTCCCACCCTCCACACCTGGGTGGAGTTTGGAGTGGAGTGTGTGTGTTTGTGTGGTGTGATACTGTGGCCACACGGGGGCAGAAGAACGTCACAATAAGCAACACTTCAACAGGTCATCAAATTATTCCTGTGAGACAGAGCAGCAGCGTGTTTGTATGATCCTGGAAGAAGGAATAATAAATGTACATACACACACACACACACACACACACACACACGGAAAGCAACAAGAACTGAGATTTTAATTTCACAGCTTTGGGGACAGATAAAATGGAATTATTGATAAAAAAGGAAATAAAATACATGAATTAAACATTGAATTCAGTAAAATGTTCAGTAAAAATTAATTTACAATGACGTGAGTGATAAAAATAAAAAACTAAAAAGTGTATGTGTGTGTGTGTGTCTCTGTCACAGGGTTGAGGACCATGACGACATTATGCACCTGTTCGACGTGGAGACGACTCTCCTGCCAACCATCGACAGTCCAGACTTCCTGGTGGAGCTCATCTTGAGTCAGAACGAACGGAACCACGCTGCCGTGTGTGAGGTCCGCCCCTAGCGCCGGCCGCCGCCGTACCACCGTGCAGCCCAACGTCACACATTAAGTGACAAACGTTGGCAGCGTGAAAACCTGCTGGGTTTGAACCCCTGGGACACGCAGACGGGCATCAGGCTGCTCCGGCAGCATCTGCTAGATAGGAGCTGACACCAGGCCAACGCACCGACACGAGCTGTCCCACGCATTCTGTCCAGCATATTCAACATGAGCTGTCCAACACATTGTGTGTTCTTACTGTAAGTCAGAGTCAGTCAAACAGCTCCAGAACCAACAACAGGACCCTATAAAACACTGTGATTCACCTGAACTTTATTTATACACTTCAGAAGAACATCACAGACTGTCCTCTGTCCTCACAGGAAGTGACCGTCGGTGTGTTTTCTCCTCAGAGCGACGGACTCATCATAGGTTTCCTCAGCGTGACCACTGACGTTGTGGTGAGGGAGCTGCAGACAAACTTTGAGCTCCGTCAGTTTGACCATTTGTTGACATATGAGGAGGAGGAGGAGGAGGAGGAGGACGAGGACAACGACGAAACAGAGGACGAGACGGAGGACGAGGACGAGCTAGAAGACGAGGCTGTGGAGCTTCAGGTGAACGCTCCTGTCAGTAAACAGATGAAACGGGTCATTTTCAGTTTCTTTGCTCCTCTAATGATAAGACGTCTGTGACCTGTCTGATTGATCGACCTTTGACCTCCGTTAGTCCACATTTGAGTTGCGATGGAGCAGCAGTCGGAGTCCATCGGCCTTTAATCTTCACTTTGTACCCATGGTCATCTCAGCAGCAGCCGCCCATCACAGCTACAGAACCAGAACCACAACCCGCAGCAGTAGACCCACTGGCACCACAACCAGAAGAACCTGCAGGGCCATCAGCACCAGAACCTGAACTAGAAGCTCCAGAACCAGATCCAGCAGCAGAAGAATCAGAATCACCAGAACCTGAACCAGAAGCTCCACAACCAGCAGCATCAGCCAGTGCGTTCTCAATTCAGTACTTCGTCATGGACTGGACCTATGAAACCAGGTGAGAGGAGAACTTTTCTTTTGTTTTTTTTGAAGCGTCCTGGTTCCATGGGGACTTGGAACCGTCTCACACATTCTTCATGTTCTGATGCCACAAGTTGTTGTTTGTTGACTCACACTTGTGACACCAAGAAGCTGAACCGGTGTGTGTGTGTGCGTGCGCCTCCACTGCTCCGTCAGCTGCTGTGTGTTCGGGGTGGACACCGTCCAGGCTCCCGTCAGTCATCCTCAGTGACTGTTTGTTGGCCCCCGCCGAGCCGCTGGCCACCCCCCAGCTGTTCCTGGGGCTTCCTGCCGCCATCGATCACGTTATTAATGAGAGGTGCGCTGAAAGCGACAGCGCACAGGAGCCGCAGGCAGATGGTGGAGCAGGTGTTCCACCGTGGTCACCAGCACAAACATATTTTCACTGCTTCTTGTCCTTCTTAGAGGGAGTTCCCTCTGGGATACATAACGCACTTCTGATTGTGATTCTGATTCTGATTCTGCTCCTCCAGTTCGGTGGCATTCATTCCCTACCTGTTTGGACTTTTCCCCGTGAGTATTGGCTTCATATTTGTTGTTATAAAACATGAAACTATCCCACTATGTCAGATAGGATTTCATTCCTTTGCAGCAGAGTTTCTCAAACTGGGTTTCAGGACCCCTGAGAGGTCTGTCAGTAAAACATTTATTTAAAAAAGATCATTTAAATTACATCACATCACATTCACCACTTACCTGGACCATGAATATAAAGCTTTAATTATCAGAAGGAGTTTTCTTGTGATTTAGTTTCTTAATTTTCTGAATTTGTATGTTACGATAAAAAAAATTCTGCAAATTTTTACAGATGTTAATATTTTTTTTATTTAAACAAAGAATCAACAAACATCAAAAACAATTATCCGTAAAATATTAATATAAAATCTTATTGAAATATAATTACATATTATAAACAATATAAAAACGTGTACTTTAACAATTGGTGATTGATCAAAGTCTCCACATGCGCCCTCTCCTCTCGTGCTGTGTGTGATCACGTGTCCATCAGGACCTGGACTTCTGCGTCATCACCGTCCCGACGCTGTCGCCTGAGCTGCCGCTGCTGCACAGCTTCGTCAGGGCGCCTCCACGTCCCAGCAGCTCCGTGGACAGCGAGCTGTGGATCTTCCCCCGCGCTGCACTCAGGTCAGACACCCGTCACACAGCTGAAGACGGAACCCAGGGACAGGAAGTGGACCCAGGTTCCTCTCTAGCTGACGATCAATGAATCCCGTTTGTTCCCGCAGCGGTTTGCAGGTGAGAGCGGCCGAGGCCTCGGACCGACCTGCCGTGTCTGATCTGGTGAAGGGTGTGAGACTGAGCGAGGTCTTGCTGCAGGACCTGGACCTGTTTTTTGAGACCCGCAAAGACGCGGTCAGTGTCTTCAGTGGTACCGACATTTTAAGTTACATCATATTATTTTATATTTGAATTTATATTTATAGTACATTCAGCATCCCATATGATGGTTGTCTCTGAATAATCAGTAGAATTGTGCGTGCGCCAGGAAGCAGATTGGTGAGAAGTCGGTTGAACTGGTTTCCTCCTCCTCCTGACGCCTCCAGCTGTCACTGTCCTCTCTCCAGAACTGATAATTACCTCTTGAATGACAATGCAGCCACTTTGTGTGTTTGCACGGCGGCCGACCGACCAAACGGCGGCTCCGACTCCGGTCCGCGCTCATGTGTCACTGCTCATGTTTGGCGGTGTCTCCTCAGGCGGGGCTGCTGCTGCAGGTCTTTGTGGCCCAGGTGGGCGGGCAGCTGGTGGGGCTGCTGATCATCACAGACGAGCAGGTTGGTTTGGGACCTGACGTGTGTGTGTGTGTGTGTGTGTGAGTGTGAAGGCTCGTTGTCTACAGACTCCTCTCCTCCTCAGGACCTGGAATACATCCGTGCCCACTACAACATCGAGAACTTCATCTACTTCAGCCATCACGCGGACCAGGAACATGCCGAGATCCGCCACTTCATCCTCAAACCCTCGGTCCAGCACTTCAGCCGACACCTGTTCAGGGAGGTGCTGCGGCTGGCGCACAGATCCTGCCTGTACTACCGAGTGTACCCCCCCCGCCACGGCCCCCAGGTGGGTGCCCAGGGGCCCTCGGAGGGGCCCTCATGCAGCATGTCTGCTCGCTTCGTTAGTGTAATGAGCCTCACGTCAAGACAAAAATCCATCATTCAAACTGAAAGTCTGACAAATCAACCCATTTATAGCCGACAGCCGCCGCTCGCGCCGCCGCTCTCTACATCAGTACGTCAGAGAGACAAACTGAAACGAGAAGCTTCCAAGAAAACAGTCAGCAGGCTGCGGTCCCTGAGGTCGGGGCAGCAGGTGCTGACGGCACTGCCAGCTCCACCGCTCCGTAATCAGACATCTCCTCCACTTCCTGCTAATTATCTCCTACAAGCAGCATATGATGTGGCAGAGGAGAGCAGAGAGAGCAGAGCAGTTCAGGCGAAAGGATGAAACTCATTACCACCTCACCGATGCCCTTTGACCTCTGTGAGCATGGTGACACTCCTTCTTCTTCTTCTTCTTCTCTCAGAATTCCTGCGTACAACATGTGGATTTCATCCTGAGCTGTGCCGTCCCTGTTCGCCCCCGCCGCCAGATCATTTACCCGCTGGAGGAGCTAGGCCACAACGCGCCGTCCACGGAGATCACAGCGGAGCAGGTGAGCAGCCGGGTGATGGAGATCAGCTAACGGTGTGTGTGTGTGTGTGTGTGTGTGTCACCTGGGTCAGAAACCATTCAGCTCCTCACTCATCGTACTCATCATGGCCAGGAAGCGTCCATGTTTGCAGCTTTAACACGTCCTGATGTCAAAGTGAAGCTGAATAGACAAGAGGAGGAGCAGGGTCACCTGCAGGGTGTTAAAGGGTCAAACTGAACTCATCGTCATGGAATCTTCTCGTCTGGTCGTTTTGGATGGAACGTCGCTGGAATAACCAGTGTGTGATTCAGCACACATGAACCTCAGTGACCTCTGACCCTTCGCTCCTGACGTCCAGCTCACGGATCCTCGTGGGAAACGATTTGAATGTGACACAAAGGTTAATTATGTCCTCGTCTTTGCCTGGCGGTGCGGCATGGGGCCAAACTGCCTCATTACAGAGGACGGAGAAACCGTTGCAGATCAGAGTGGGGGAGATCCGGGAGGGGGAAGTGTTGATGGGAAATTAGCTGATTGAATCTGCTGTTCCCACCAGAACCTTCCGTGATGACTATAAGGTCACAGGTGTGATCCCCTTTGGGATCGACCAGTTTGTATGAGCTGAGACATCTTCAATATCTGCACGAGGATGATGTGAATGTGACGTCCTCTCTCAGGCTCCATTCGCACTCCACCTCCTCAGCAGGAAGTTGACCATGGAGCCAAAGGTCACGGTCAACGCCAGCATCGTGGTCGTTGGTGCATCGGACACAGGTTTGTCCTTCCTGGAGGTCCTATGTCTCTGGTGAGTCGCTGTCCTCCTCTGTCTCCTTCTCAGTCTCCTCCTCTGTCTCCTCCTCTGTCTCCTTCTCTGTCTCCTCCACTGTCTCCTTCTCAGTCTCCTCCTCTGTCTCCTCCACTGTCTCCTTCTCAGTCTCCTCCTCTGTCTCCTCCTCTGTCTCCTCCTCTGTCTCCTTCTCTGTCTCCTCCACTGTCTCCTTCTCAGTCTCCTCCTCTGTCTCCTCCTCTGTCTCCTCCTTTGTCTCCTCCTGCTGCAGTGACCTCACGTGTTGCAGTGTTTCCTCTCTAATCTCGTCCAAATGAATCTGATAAGACGCCCTGGGGCAAAGATTTGTTGTTGGCCATTAACCCCCCC
>CAAKHB010002679.1:31020-48004 GCA_901007665.1 Aeoliscus strigatus
TCTGTCAGCGGTTGATAACAGACCAGAGCTTCAGACACCGGCCACCAGCGTTAATGCTCCAGCGTGGGCGCCGTAAATCCTCCTTCTGCCACAGATTAACAGGAAAGTTTGACGGACAGCGGCCATTGTCTGCCGCTCCTGATCTGGAATCAGGAGCACGGATCACACTGCTGATGACAGAGATTAGAGGCGATTGGTGTCATCGCACGTTCACTCGTTTTGTGGGCAAGAAAACAAAGAGTGTGTGTGGTTTTTTTTCTAGTGATCTTTGACGTCTTGTAATGGCAAAACAGTGCTTCTAGGTGAACTGAATCATTGGAATGATTCATAAGATTTGTTCATGAGTTCATTTGGAAACGCGTCATTTTATTACTTTCATCACTGAATGACGGAGATGAATGCAGATTTTAACACGTTCTACATATTTCTACAACTGATCTACTGCTCATTGATTTCTGTCAGTTTACATCCACAGCTAATCAGTCAATGCTGATGTGGAGCTGAGTGCCTGTGAGTGCTTTGGGACGGGGGAGGAGCGCACGGAACTGGAACTGTCACATCAGACTCCAAAACACCAGAGAGTCGTTAGTGGTCTGAATAGTCGCTAAATAAAACGACAAAACTGCTAAACTTTGGTGGTTTCAGTGAGTGATTTGTGTCAGCTGACTCGTTCGCAGGAAACAAACCAAGAATCTGATTCACCCACAGCAGTTCACTGCCACACTCGGCTGTGTAGTGAACGAATCTTTTCAGGGAGTGATTCAGTACAGTTCGTTGTGTGTGTTGTCCCACTTACAAACGATTTCTTCAAAAGAAGGAATCTTTTGGGTGAACGAACTGCACTGAATCACTCACTTCCACAGTTCAACTCAGGGCAGTGGTGAACTTCTGCGGGTGAATCTGATTCGTGGTTCGTTCCCTGCGAATGAGTCGACTGATACGAATCATTCACTGAAATCAAAACTTAGACTGAAACGGTGTTGCCAACCTTGGGGTACTGAGTGATTCTGTGACCGAATCTTTTTAACGACTGTTTGTAATTGAACAGATTCAAATGATTCAGTACATGTAGAAGAAGTGTTTAGCCCATCACAGTTAATTCACTCAAAAGATTCATTGTTTTGAATGAATCGTTTGTGAACGGGAGACCATTACAGCAGTCCGTGTTTGTCTGATGAATCCTCATCACATGGACACCAGCAGCAGAGCGCTCCTCCACCAGCGGAGGTGTGAGTCGGCTCTGCAGCGTCTGCTGCCGCCGGCGGTGGTTTGGCAGAAGCTGAGATAAGAGCGGAGCACTGAGCTCTTATCAGCCGCGTGACGTCCTGCAGCCCGCCGTCATTTCCATCACAAAGGGGGTTTGTGGAGGAGGAGGAGCTTCAGACCAACACCAGGTGTGATGAAGATCAGCTCAGATACAAGCTGTTCCTGCTCCTGACAAACCAACACGTCCGTTTGTAACGTTACTGATTCAGTGGGTCTGTTTCCTGGGACACATCAAACATGAATACATGAGCACAGGAATAGAAGCTGTGTTTATTTGTGTTTCTATGGAAGGAAAAGGCTGTGCATTTGGATAGTGTATGTGACAGAAGTACTACTCCTCCGTCCTCCTCCATCCTCCTCCTCCTCTTCCTCTGTCCTTCCGTCCTCCTCCTCTTTTGTTGCCTCTTCTTCAGCCCCCACCTGAGCTTCAACAACCTGACCCTCGTCTCAGCAAACGGTTTCCCCGGCGACCACGAGGGTGTTGGCTTTCTGTCCACCAGGTGAGTGGACGTGACACCGTCACATGACAACCTGCTGTCACGCGTGTCTCCATGCACGTCGTAGAACGTCGCACACGGAACAACTGAGTATTAATGGGGGGTGAAGATCAGATGCGATGAACTTCTGTCTGTGTCCTGCAGCCACTCCTACAGCAGCGCCGACCTGGCCCAGATGCCTCTGCGCGGCTGTGTCACGGTGATCGCTGAGAAGATGGTGGGAATCAACAGGGAGTCCAAACAGGTGCTGCTGTCGGGTGGGGGGTTTGTCCCATACGACCATCTCGTCCTCTGCACTGGTCTGCAGTACCAGGTGAGACCCCACCGCACCTACCCCGTCTGTTCCGCATGCTGCTGGGGGAGGAATGGAACCGCATTTTGTCACATGATGTTTGTCACGAGAAGTTGCACTTGGTTCAGCTGCCTGGTGTGAAGAAGGACAAAACATCCATTGGTTCCTGGAAGTTGCACTTCAAAGCCAAGCTGCTGTCATTACGGTTGTAACTTGTCGGTTTACGGCAACGGGGCCAGTGGGATTACCGTAATGACAGCACCATGGCTGTTCTACTTCCAGGAACCGATGGATGTTTTCTCCTTCTCCTAGCTCCTTGTTCACACCAGGCAGAGGAACCGGGTGACACCTCTCAGCTTTCAGGGACCGTTTTGTGACAGCGCAAAGAGTCTCGTGATTACGGTACTCCAAGGTATGCTAGCGCAAACGTAGCGCCGTGGATACCGTCGGTGTAAATGCGGATGCAGACTTGTCGGCTCGGATGTGTGGTGAAGTTCTTTGGGTTCTGCAGGTTCCCCGTCCCATTGGTGTGGATCAGAACCCCTCCACCCCAACCAGCCAGCAGCAGGATCCGCCCCCATCCTCCTCCAGATACACCGGGCCCGTACCGTCCAACCTCTTCACCCTCAACGACCTCCACGACTGTGCGGCTGCCCGCCGCTGGCTCTGCGCCAACTTCGCGGAGCGGGAGGGTGAGTGCCCCCTCCCCAAAAGGCAACGTGTTGTCCCGAGTCATTCCTGAGGCTCATTTCTGAGCCGTGAAGTGCTCTGGTGTAATTAGCAGCTAATTAGCAGCAGAGCACTCGTTCATCTCGGTGAATCTCTTCATCCTTTCACTGCCGTCGTCTCACCGCGTCATTACGCATTATCAATCTGCTCTCTGAAGGAATCGTGTGGAGAGGGTTTCTATATGCTAATTATTTGATCCCAGTCATAAAGGACGTCGTTAATAAATGCTAATGGATGCAAATGACAGCGCAGACTCCATGTTTACTTCCGGCGGGAACAGAATTCAAATGTGAAGCTCTGGAATGTATTGTAAAAAGCTGCTCACAGACAAATGAAGATCCTGTTTGCTCAACGAGCATTTTTGTTTTTGGCTCATTGGTCTTCATTGTGGGAATAGAACAGGTGTTTCCATCTGGAGCGAATGGGTCAACTGAGCATTTATAGGTTCATTGGTGACATTTACCTACAGTATGAGCTGTGAGCTGTGAGGATTGTGGCAGCAGCGCCTCATCCTTCAGCACCATGGACAGTGTCTGTGGAGCGTTTCAGCTGTTTAAATGAGAGCAGCTCCTCTGCGTTCCATCACTTTCCCCTCTAGATGATGCGATCTCCCCTTTCTCCACCAAGGAGGTTCTGTTTTTGCCAGCGTTTGTTTGTAAGATAACTCAAGAAGCTCTGAACAGATCTTAATGAAATGTTGAGTAAATGCTGCGAATGGACCAGGACCAGATGATTGAATGTCGGTAGTGTTCTGGAACCATCTGGATCCAGGAATCTGCTGAAGGATTCTTACTCATTGTGACATTGTCAGCATCTGTGTCTAGAACTCCACAATCAACGGTCAGAGTGGATCCGTTGTCTGTAGGTTCTCTGATGGATCAAAGTTGCGTCTACATGTGCAGCTTCACTGGAGCATTAGAATCACGTCATGTTCAGTTCCTCCTCACCGCTCACATCTGCTGAATCATCATATACCTGCTATGTCTTTATACGTGTCTATCCCATCCCAAGACTGCCTCTCTCTGCTCCGCAGACAATGCCGTCATCTATGGAAACAACCTGGACGTTTACACCACCGTGGAGACGCTGCTCGACCTCGGCGTGCGTGGCTCTCGTATCCAGCTTGTCCTGCCTCCCCCCGACCCCCTCGCTGCCTCCTGCTTCGCAGACCCAGCCGTGGAGGCAGCAGTGATGTCGGCGTTGGCAAACGCCAACGTCCAGATCCACCACGGCGGTGTGCTGGCTCAGCTGAACGACGGCCAGCACCCCGACCCGCTCACGTCCGTTTCCTTCGCCACAGACTCGCAGCTCGTCCGCCTGCACTGCGGCGTAAGTCTGCTGTCCCCAGGCGTCTTCATCCCACCAAACAATGTCCAAACAATGGTGGCGACCACAACGGGCTCATTTCCATCCTGGAAAAGCACCGTCTTAGTCCGGCTCCAAATGGTTTTGGTGTTTTTCCCATTTTCATTGTTTTCCACAGGTTTTAACCTCAGATAGATGAGCTGCTGAACAGACAAATGATTACAAATGCTAATGAGTTGAGGAAACAAACCTCAGGGAGGTTTAACCTTTCACCTCACTAGCCGTATAAACCTAGAACATCTATGGTATTGCTGCCAATACATTCATTTTGGAGTACCATAACTACACAACTATTTGGACTGAGACGTGTCGGTTCCTGTACCTGGTGAGACGAAGGAGCCAGGAGGAGAAAACTTCCATCGGTTCTGCTCCACTTGTTGGACAGATTGATGTTTTCTCTGCAAAGTGTCAAACAATTAAGGTGTCATGCTAGCGTGAATGTAGCACCAGGGATGCCTTCATGTTTTTCTTTAAGGGTTAAAGTTCAGTTTCCTCAGTCTGAGCGAAGCTAACCTGGTGTCGTTCCAGAGTGTGACGTGATCTCTTCCCTTCAGGTGTTCATCAATCTCTCCAATGAATCGGTTGACTCTGACGCCTTCAGGAGCTTCAGCCACTCCTTCCTGGTCTTTGACAAGAGACTCGTCATTGACGCCACTTTTCACACCAACGACTCGGCCATTTATGCAGCCGGACCTCTCACCAAGTTTTCCCGCCGTTATCGCACCAATGAGTGGTCACATTCCAATTTCAACTCCAAGGAAGTGGGCCAGGAGCTGGCGGCCATGTTGCTGCGCCTCTTTGACCCAACACTGGAGCCGGTTGACGAGCCAGCGCCCGAAGCGGATCGTCTCGTCCCGCTATACAAACAGCCCAAGATCCAAGGTCAGGTTTCACGTCGCGTTTGGGAAAGAAACCAAACTGTTTGTTCTTCTTTACACTGCAGTGACTCACTGTCGCCTCCCCAGGAGCAAAGTGGTATTACAAGCCAAAAGTCCAAATTGTCTAAAGTCCAGTCCAGACCAAAGATTCCAGGACCAACAACTTGGAACATCATCCACCTGCAATGGAACGTTCCAGCAACAGTCCAGTTCATACTGAGGGTCTGAGCTGTAAGCTCTCTCTGCAATCTCACATAAACTACTGTAGTTTCCACAGCAACGGGTGCGGTACAACCTGCCGTAAAGTAGAACAGCACAGGAAACCCACAGGACAACTCAACTTATCCACAAGTTTCTGCAACACGTGCTCTGGTGTTTCTCTTTTGTTAGCATAGCTCTTCATGTTAATGTTGTGAAATGTTGTGTTCTTACAAAGGACCTATCAGCGCAGCGTTCTTGTCCTAGCATGTTTGGACACAGCCACAGACATGCCCCACGTCAGTATCCGTTGCCAGCCCGCAGCTGATTGCTAACAACGTTAGCAACAGTATGAATCATTATCAGATTGGACAGGCAGAATCCTCCTGAACCTCTAGAACCGACCAGCAACAAGGAGCAATGGGAACGTTCAGACCGCTGATGCTGTGTCTGCAACCGTTACGTTCCTCCTGGAGTCTTTGGTCTGGACTGGACTTCATTCATCATCTGTGGAGAAACAGAATAACAATATGGATTTCATTCAGGTGTGTGCTTCCATGAGCTTCCAGAATGTTCTCCTCTTTATCTGCCATGTTTTCTTGCTCCACTCTTGTTGAACGTTCTCACAATGTTTTGTGTTGGTCCTCAGGTGGGATGCTGCCTGGAGGACACAACTACCTGCACATCAGAAGACCATCTGCCACGACACTGAACGCTGAGCCTCTTCAACACGTATGTGTCTGTCTCCCCCTTAGCCAGACATCATCACGTCACCTAACTGACCTTTGACCTTGTGACCCGCACCGATCCGTGTCTCAGGACAGCAGCATCGTGACGGGACAAGTGGAGACAGGCGACTACTTCCGTTTGCAGCTCGACTGCAACGATGTGGTGGAGGCGCTCACCTGTTTGTCCCTGAAGCCCATCCCCATCTCCAATTACCTGAGTCTCTACGGGAAACACGAGCTGCTGCTGGGCCAGCTGTTGTACCGCTACCGCCAGGGCCTGATCGGAGATCTGCACAGGTGAGAACACCCGCAGCCTGATGTTGCTTCTTTCACGTCCAGTTCTATGTTTTTTCAATTAATTCCAATTAACATGAACAGAAAATAAAACATTGCATTTTCAATATGCACATGAACACTAAATGAACACCACCGCAAAACAGTTAGCAAGAAAACAGCATATGTTAGCTGAATTTAGTAGCTCTAGAAGTTCCTGCCAGTATTTTGCTTCGCACTTCTTCAGTTAACATTAACAGAGAATAAAGCCATGTAGTTACAGTCTGCACACGGACATTAAACAGAACACTACCATCAACACAGCTAACATGAAAACTCCTGAAGTCCAGAGTAGTAGATCACAGATTTATCTATTTTTAGCTCTCACCCACACTGACAGTCAGTCCTGTAGTACCACAGCGTGCCACTAGAGGTGAACGTGAGTCAGTCTGCCGACAGTAGCGTAGGTAGCAGCGTATGACAGCTGCATCGGATGTGTGAGTTGGATACGAACAGACGACGGGTGTGTTTCTTTTCTTGAACGAAGCGTCAGATGTGACTTTGAGTCTCGAGGAGGAAACTAATGTTTGTCCAGTTCCTGCCGAGCTCCAAAGAACAAGAGCACTGACGGGATTTAGGCTGCCACTGTCCTTTGTCCTCCTGCCTTTGCAGAGTGTGAGTGTGTGTGTGTGTGTGTGTCAAACAGTGGGTGACCTGCTTCTGAGGTTTCAACACAAATGACCCCCAGACATGGACGGCTATTGTCCCCCGCCTCCTAATCTGTTTATGCAGCTCCCCAATCTGTCCGGGACGGGACGGGACAAAGACGGAGCCTCCCTGCTGCACACACCAACCCCACATCACACTCCTCCGTCAGCTGACTCGTAAAGTCATTGTGGAGGCTGATGAGCATCACGGGCCGTTAACATAACTGATTGACCCAGTGTCAGCTGGGGATTGTTCAGCCCGTGTGTGTGTGTGTGTGTGTCCTTCCAGTGACATTTCATTTAACCGGTATGACGGTTATTGACGGTGGTACGTTCGCGCTAGCATACTTCTGGAGTACCGTAATTGTGTGAATATTTGTCATAAAACATCCGTCGGTTCCTGAATGTTGAGAAGTTGCACAGAAAAGTTGCTGTTATTACGGTAATGACTCGGTGAATGGAATTACTATAACCGTCAAACTGGACAGGGTTTAAAAAAAAAGAGAAAAGAAAAAAACTGTAAATTTCAGTTGCCATATATTAAAGTATTGAGTACCAGGTTGAGGGTGTTTTCATGAAAAGTGAGGACTTTGTCCCTGGTCCACGACCCGTTCAGCTCGCTGCCTGTGGTCACGGCTCTAAGAACCGATGGAATCAAACAAACATTTGTGTGTGTGTTGTGTGTGCAGCTTCTTCAGGCAGAAATGGTGTTTGGCTCTTTTCCACGACCGCTTCTCCGATCTTGAGCAGGAACTTCTGCAGATCACGGCAAAGGTTTGTCACCATTTTCCTCTGAAAGGAAAAAAAAGCTGTGTCAGAGCAGTTTGTGTAGTTTGCGTCTGTGCGTGGCCGCAGGACGTGGAGGGTATGCTGGGGGACGGCGAGCAGAGCTGCGTCCTCCCTCACGGCACAAGGCAAGCTGTGAGGAGCACCGCGGTGAGATACCTGATCTACAACAGGAACCTGCTGCCCATGTTCGCCTGCGAGGTTCACACGTGACATCACCAGTTTGAGACAAAAACACCTCAGCTGCAATCGTTGTCAATGTGAAGTAATTTGGTGAGTAATCTCTGCTGGTGACTCGGTGAACATTAAAAACGTCAAATTAAAACAGCAGAGGTACGGAGAACATCTTCTTTTTACATTTTACGTCACTGGAACTCTCTGAAAATTATACTGCACCATTTCTTTTCCAAGAATTAGACTGCACCATTCCTACGCTTTCACTGTAGAAAGTGTTTGTGAAACTGCACATCACCGCTGCAGCAGCGTGACCAATCACACAGTTCCTGTGTCTGTGTGTGTGTGTGTGTGTGTGTGTGTGTGTGTGTGTTGGGGGGGTATTCACTCTACAGCTGTATGCTAATGAGGCTCAGCTGAAGCCTGCAGGAAAATAACCACACTCTCACACATATGAACATATCAGAACACAGCTGCTGTCAAAGTATTTTAGGATTCAAGTGTTCACTCGTCTCCTGTCGTTGCACCTGGTCACTCCTCAGTGGGTTTTCAGCAGCAAACAGCAAAAATCACATCCCAAAAAGGCGAGATGCAGGAGGGGACCTGAGGGGCCACACTGCTTCTGAGGGCCCCTGCTACTTCTTCTCCTTCTTTTCATTCTTTATTATGAAAGAGTCTGAATGAGTCAAATGACAGCTTCACATGCAGTGAAACCTTTCACACTGACGGGATCCCCGGGGCTACGTCTGCGCTAGCATACTTTGGAGCTTAGCAACATTATCTGTCTGTATTTAGTGAGTATTCAGACGCCGAGCAAGAAATGTAGAAACTTTTTCTGCAGTTACTGGAGACTACCGGAGTCAATGAATCATTTGAATGAATCTTTTTACTGAACAGATTCTAATGATTCAGTACACCTAAGAGAACCGTTTTGCCCATTACTAACTGTTCCATCTCCAATCACCGTTATTTTGAACCAAAACACACACACAAACACACACACACACACACACACACACACACACAAAAGCTGAGGCACGTGTAGATTTCTATAGAAACGCATCAGACCGTAAAAGCAGGAGGCTCCTGGCGTGTGCCCGGGTCCCTCCCCCTCCTCCTCCTCTGAGACGGGAGGGGGAGGAGGAGAGAGTGCACAGAGGAGGGGTCCAATACAATAAACCCCTCAGGTACATCTGCTTTGCAATCTGTGAGCGCCCCCCCTCCCCGCATCCTCCCAACACCCTCCCCCAAATCCACGGGGGCCCCGGCTCCTCTGATTGGCCAGGGATGAGGCAGCTGGGGGGCCGCGGCCAGTGTCATCACGTCGCCTTAAAAAGAGTTGATTGAACTATGTGACGGAGAGAGGAGAGCTGCTCTGGAGGAGAGCTGCTCTGGAGCATCACCGGAAACCCGCTTCTCCCGTCACGTGCCTTCAGCCTCCCGCCAACATGCCCAGAGGGTTCCTGGTAAAACGGAACAAGAGATGCACCCCGGTGTCCTACCGGGTCCGGTCCGATGAGGAGGACGCGGAGCACGCCGCAGCTGACGCGCCGCCGCGACCGCCGGTTCCGGTGCGCCCACACACGCCCCCACGCAGCGGCGAGGCGGCGGCGCCGGAGCGGGAGAGTCGACCCGTACAGTTCGGGGACCCGGAGGCGGTGCACCCGGCGCTGTGCAGCCCCACCCGGCCCGTGAGCCGCGACCACGACCGCGGCTCCGACTTCCACCTGCGCTCGCCGGTTTCCGCCGCGTCCTTCCCCACACCGGCGGCGGCGCTCACCGCGCTGGACCACCTCTTCGCCCCGGTGGACCTTAAAATCGGCTCCAGTAACAGCAGCCGCACTGGCGGTGGAGCCCGAACGAGCCCGAACCCCGGTGCCAAGCGTCCGGCCGGCGAAGCGGAGCGCAGAGGTAAACCCCCCTCCAAGAAAACCAAAGCCATCCGGAAACTGCACTTTGAGGATGACGTCACTACGTCTCCGGTGCTCGGCCTTAAAATCAAAGAGGCTCCGGTGGACCAGAAGCCTCCGCCGCCCGGAGGAGACCACCGGCCGCTGGGGGGGTTCGTGTGCCAGCTGTGCCGGGAGGCGTACGCCGACCCGCTGGCGCTAGCGCAGCACCGGTGCTCCAGGATCGTCCGGGTCGAGTACCGGTGTCCCGAGTGCGACAAGGTGTTCAGCTGCCCGGCCAACCTGGCATCCCACCGGCGGTGGCACAAACCGAAGCAGCAACCGGACAGCGACAAGGCGGCGGGGGCGGCGGCGGCGGCGGTTCCGGAGGAGGCGAAGGATTCCAGTGACAGAGACACACCGAGTCCCGGACCGTCCGAGTCCGGTTCCGAGGAAGGTTCGTTGGAGTGCCACCGATGCGGCAAACGGTTCAAGCGGCAGGCGTACCTGCGCAGACACCTGGCGGCGCAGCACGGCTCCCACAGCCCGGACCGGGACGACCGGGACGACCGGGACGACCGGGACTCTGCTTCCTGCGAGCAGAGCCCCGCGCCCCTCAACTTGAGCGCGGCACCCGGCGGCCACCTGTGTCCGGTGTGCGGAGAGAACTTCTCTCACCGGGAGCGGCAGGAACGTCACATCCGGCTGCTACACGCCGCGCATGTGTTCCCCTGCAAGTACTGTCCCGCCATCTTATACAGCTCCCCGGGGCTCACCCGCCACATTAACAAGTGTCACCCGTCCGAGAACCGGCAGGTGATCCTGCTGCAGCTGCCGCTGCGCCCCGCCTGCTGACCGGGACTCCCCGGAGAAAAAGCTGCAATGGTCCTTTACACCATGCACTTTGGTCATACTCTGACTTCCATATTTGGTTGAAAAAAAAAAAGTCAAATTCCAAACCAAAGCCACCAAAGTTGAACCTGATGAGACATTCCAGCAAAAAGCACAAATTATTATTTCATTGACGTGAAACAGGAAATTAAAGGGTCATTCTGCAGTGTGACTCCTCCAGGATAGAACCCTGAGCAGGTCAGGGGTCACGTGAGCAGTGACACAATCCGTCTGCTTACTGTATCTTTTATTTTTTTGGGAAGAGGAAAAAAGCATTAGACCGTTTATTTATTTTTTTAGCATCTCTGCACAAGTGCTATTAGCTTCTAGACCTAAGAGACGGGCCGAGCCGGAGCAGAACTCCCAGGTGTCTCCTCACTCTGTTAGCTTTAACGTAGCTGGTGGATCCGCGGATCAAATAGTGTAGCCGCTAATGCCTTCGGACTAGAACTTCCTGCTGTAAAACTGCCTTAAACTGAACTGATTGTTTTTGTATTTATCACTGTTCTGATTGTTCTGGTCCACAAAGCCGTCTGCGTTACCACGGGACAGTATATCTGACTCCTTTGTGTCTATTTATTTATGTATTTATTGAATCATTTGTGTAAGTTATTGTTGTGTGCGGTCAAACCTGTTGTTGTTTTTAGCCCAATTCTTTTTGTTTTAACTTAATGTATCAGTAACAAAAGAAGGCGCGGACGACGCGTCAGAGTGACGTCTTAGCAATCAGACTAAATGCAATCATGACTTTAATTTATTTTCTTGTTTTGGTTTGTTTGTTTGTTTGTAACTCTTAGATCGTATACTGCTTTGGATGTTTCTGCAGTATTTTGCTAAATGTCCAAAAAATAAAAAATACAAAGTAAGAAGCAGTTTTTCCAGCTCTTCTTTAAAGACACTGCACATTCACCAACACACAGGAAACAAAGATTAACTTAAATATGATGTTCAAAGAAAACAGTTCAAATAACAAAATCAGTCTGCAGAAAAATTTCTGTCAGTTTATTGAACGACAGCAACTTCATCTGTCTCCAACGTTTGTTAATTCAACTGAACAAGAGGCCGATCACCAGCCAGGATCAGGAAGTGAAGGGTCCTAGCAGGCTAGCCACTAGCATTCGTAAACTAGTAGCTAGCATTCCTTAACTAGTCACTGGCATTTTTGCATTAACTATCTTCCTGCTAACATTCTTATGCTAGTCACTAGCATTACCAGGCTAGCTAGTAACATTCCTAAACTAGTCACTAGCATTGCCAGGCTAGCTAGTAACATTCCTAAACTAGTCACTAGCATTACCAGGCTAGCTAACATTCCTAAGCTAGTCACTAGCATTCCTTAACTGCTCACTAGCATACCTTAGGTAGTCACTGGCTGTCAACTGAGGAAATGCATATCCAGAGTGGCTACTAAAATTCCTTCCCTTGCTGGTCACTAGCATTCCTCTAGCATTCTCAGGCTAACCACTACAACAGGAACTACAGGATTTCAAAAAGCCGCTAACTAGCATTCCCATGCTATTCTCTAGCATTCCCATGCTAGTTTATAGTATTACTAAATTAATCACTAGCATGCCTAACGTAATCAGTAGCATCTACAGGCTAATTAAAGCTATGGGACATTTCCCTTTTGCTGCAATTAAGGAACTGAAACAAACCACATCGTGTATGTTCAATATTTTTTTCTTTTTAGACATTTAAACAAACTTGTTTGAACTAGATGAAAACCTTTTGCCTGACTGACATAACCTTTCCAGCACACAGAAACACTCCGACAGGTGTACAGCCAGCTGGTGGGTATACCACAGATAAGAGCGACAGATAACACATTCACACGCACACTGGAGAGAACACATCATTAGCAGAGAAATAAAGAATCAAGGCAGAAACAGCAGCTGTACTAGTGTTTACGTTCAAAGGTCAGTCAGTTACATCTCATATGACGAGAAGACACAAACAGGAATGACAACCTGTAGATTGAAAATATTTGCTCAGTATGGGCCGATGTGGTGTTTGGTAAAACATCCATCCATCCAAATATCCATCCTTCCATCCATCCATCCCTCCATCCAGGATCGGAATGGAAACATCACTGGTGTGACATCGTAAACTTTATTTGGTATTTGTGTCAGTAAAAGTCATCAAACTCAGGTCTGCTTACAGGAAGTAGCTGTTTGTACGTGCGTCTCTTCAGAGCACAGGATGTAAATTAGAGACAAGGAAGAGTTTAGTTCTGTCACTTCACCTCCCTCGTTCTTTCCACTCATCAGCTGCCGCCACCTCTTATCTGCAGCGCTGGAACAAAGCGGTGGAGGAGCGAAGAGAAAGCAGGAACACACTCTGTAAACACAGTGACACAAGTCAAACAAACCTCCGGGGCGTTTTCAGGCCGGCAGGTGTTGGTGTCAGAGGCAGGCGAGCGTGGCCTCGAGAGCCAACAAGTGGAAAGGACGCACACACACACACACACACACACACACACGCACACCTTTAACACTGGTAGTATTGCTATTCATACATACTTTGAGTACTGTATTTAAGACAAGAATAGTTGTCTAATTTCTAATCAAAGTGTCTAATTTCTAGTCACCACATCTCTTTACACATAAAATAAGACACATCACCTGAAAATGTTTGTTGTTTTCGGACAGTCCTCACTTGTTTGAAGCTAATTTGCACAAAGTAGAAAAATCTGCCAGCCAACCTCACTATTTTAAAAAAAATGTTATTTTAATAAATCAAAGTTACATTTCCATATCTAGTTTTAGAAATGCAAATGTAGCGGCAGAGATACTTTTTTGTGTGTTTTGTGGCTGAGTTGTCATCTGGTTTGTTCATCAAATCTCAGCCGACCGACAGACAGTTTGTTGTGGTTCTTCTTCTTTCTCTGACCTCACATGTGGTTTCTCGTTTTGAGCCGAGCTGAGTGCGCGGAGGCTGAAGAGCTGATCAGCTCAGCAGATCAGGATGCAGCTGGCTGTGATACCCATCTCCCTGCTGATTAGCTGAGCTCCAGTAAAAACCTTAATCGCCTTGTTGATGTGAAAGCTCTCGGAGTGGGAAAGCTAATTAAAGGTAGTGTTCTCATCTCAGGCTCGGAGTCCCAGCGGCCCTCAGCTCAGACCCGCCCTCTCTTCCAGCACCATCGTCCCCTGCGCTGACAGCTCATGTTGCTCTGGAGCTCTGTGGTCTTCGCTTACGGTGCTATGGTGCCGAGTCGAGTCAAATCAAACTGGAACTGTGTAGTGGAAAAGCCCCATGACAGGAGACTCATTTACGTCGCAAAAATGTTGGCAAGGCCCACGCATATTCCACTAGCACGGAGACATTTGTTTGTGCTGCCAGAGCTTCAAGTTCTCTGTTTTTTGTTTTATTGCAATGACTCGTACAACCACGCAACTGATTGATGTGTTGTCAGTGAACATCGTTACACACTGTTGTTGTACTGGAAAAACAACATATGTTGGCATCACGCCAACAACTAGACAACACTAACAACTAGACAACGCTGACGACTAGACAACGCTAACAACTAGACAGGCTAAGAACCAGACATGCTAACAACTAGACACGATAACAAGTAGACAACACTAACAACTAGTAACGACTTGCACAAGAACACATTTCTACCGACCTACTTGTGACAAAACTGGAACACAAACCACTCACTGGGAAATTACATCACCGCGGGTTGCCAACTTGTACGCCTGCTGCAAGTGGAACGCAGCAGGAGTTACACTTTAACTATAAATCAGGACACAACCACTGCTGAGTTAAACATCATATTTACAGATGACTTTGAGGACCTGTGGTTAATTGGCGCTTTCTGCTTCTGCTGTGGTTGAAAACACAAACGTCTGTTCTGTAATTCCCAAAATCCTGCAAAACATCAGTGTGTTTTGTCAGCTTTTGTTCAGATGGTGGAGGGAATGGGTGGGGCACGTGTGTGTGTGTGTGAGTGTGAGTGAGGGTGGGGGCAGCTGATTCCAGGGCCCTGGTGAACACAAAGAGGCCAGGACCTCCTCCACACATGTCCCACACAATGGCTCTACCCTAATGCTTGTAAATCTATTCACACATCCAGAGGCCAAAGATAATAACAAGCTGTTCAGAATGAATTTCTAATGAGCACTGGAGCCTCTCGCCGCTGGAAACCAGCTCCAACCTCCGTCAGCCGCGACACGCCTGCTCAGCTCCGGCGTCAAACAAACACACAAACAGAGCAGCAGCCACAAATAGACTGTATATAATACCTGTCCTGAGTCGGTGAGTGTTTCTGTCATGAGGTAGTTCATGCTTCCACGTCAAATCGAGCGATCTGAGCATCAAACAGACGACGCTGCGTTTCTGCAGGGGAAACTGGGCTGAATGTGTTCGAGTCCCAAAGCAGCTTCCTAAAGGTCACCCGGGGGTCACAGCAGCTCAACGGCCACCGCTGCAGGAGGCTGGGGCATTTTTCTAACGCTAAATATCTCGTTTCTGCAACAGATACGATTTGCTGAAGGTCTTGTTACCATGGCAACACCGTCGTGACCTTCACAACATGATTGTCAAAAAAATGAAACAATCTTGGACTTTGTGTGTGTGTGTACGTGTGTGAAATGTTCCGATGACTACAACTAATGAAAAGCCTGCAGAGAGGAGGGATGTGTTTGTGTGTGTGTGTGTGTGTGTCGTGGGGCCAGGGGCCAGGGTCCGGTTGCCAGGGACGGCAGTGACTTCGGGCCCCTAGCTGACAGCAGTGTCCGTCTGGCATGGACCCGACCTCCTCGGTGAGCTGGCACACGCCAATGCAGCTGACGCATGACGAATCAGCGAAAGAACGTTCCAGAAGGACGAGCAGAAGAACACCTGAGTCACTGGGCTAGGGTAGGGGTGGGGGGGGGCACAACGCAGGAAGAGGAGTGACTCAGAAATGGTTTGATTTTTCAGTCACTAATACTAACTCTGACTTTGTGTGACTTCCTTCCTGCAGTTTGACCTCTGACCTCTCAGACCCCGGCCCCTCCTGCTGATTCAGGGGACGTCGCATCGATCGGAAAGCGATATAACATGATTCTCTGCTTTGGATTTCGCAGTGTCCTCACCTGACCTCTGAGCTCGAATCAGCTTCCTGAATGTTCCAGATGGTTCTGTTCCATCTCATTATGCTAACGAGGAAGCGGATTAAGTCTTCAGGAAATGATGATTTGAATTTGTTTTTCTGCGAATGTGCTGGATCCTTCCTGCTCGTCTCTGGTCGCCGTCCTCCCTGTTCGGGCACGCCAACACCCCCGTATCTAGTTAAGCGTCAGGAACTCTGCTTGCTGAGGCGGCGCGAAGACGCAGAGGTGGCTGACGAGACGAGTCCCTGCTGCATTAACAAACCACATAACAGCACAGAGAGTGTGCTCACTGGGGGGTGGGAGGGGTGCTGGCTCTCTGAGGCTCGGTGCCGTGGAACCAGTGTTTGCTCCAGCAGGCAGCTAATGACGGCCGAGGACCTGTGGCACCGTAATTGAACCTCAGGGACATTTTGCCTGCTCGACATCAGCATTCTGCTCAACACAGCTCTGAGCTTCGGTCGGAGGGTTTGAGAGCGACGCTGGAACGGGATGAACGCCCCCCCCGAACCACCCCTACCCCAACCCCACTGCCCCCTACTGGATCATTTCCATGGGCTTTCCAAAGAGTCCAGATCTCAGATCAGCTGAACCGTTCTCATTGACTTTAGCATCATTTCACGTGAGCAGTGACAGTGACGCCCCCCACTGGTGCAGTGCGTAATTGCAGGCCGCTGATGATTTTAACAGCTGCAACACGTCAGTGGCAACCTGTCACACGTCTGCAGCTTCAGTTTATTTCTGCTGTGCTACCATACTTTTGGAGTGTCCCACATGAATAAGTAATAATAATAATAATAATAACAATAATTAGTAATTTTGCACAGAAATCTGTTGTTTTTTTTCTTATTACAAGCAGATAAATCCACTGACACTGGACTACAAATTAGACAGACTGATTAGAAACAAGACAATATCCTTAGTAAGAATTGTTTTAATTGAGTAGTTGTGGTTTATGCGCTATCAGAAGACGTCCATTGGTTCCTGAAATTTGAGAAGTTGCACTTCACAGCCAAGTTGCAGTCATTACGGTAATGATTCGCCGGTTCCTGACAGCAGAGCGAATGGGATTGAACGTGGCCACCATATGGGACCTGCTCCTTCGGAGGGGTTTGGCAAAGCACAGGGGTCACAGATGGCTGGGCCCCCACCTCCACACACACACACACACACACACACACACACACACACACACACACACCCCCCCCCCCC
>CAAKHB010002679.1:54476-66954 GCA_901007665.1 Aeoliscus strigatus
TTCCCGCTGCACAATGGGCGGGAAAGAGGCTCAGATGTGAAGACGTTCAGCGTCATAACCTCCGACACACACACACACACACACACACACACACACACACACACACACACACACACACACACACACACACACACACACACACACACACACACAGCTGGTATTAGCCTGTGTGACGTCCCGCTGGGCTTTTCATGTGCGCACGAAGGGGAGCAGTTCATCAAAGCAGCAGCCTGCTAACGCTAACACGGTTAGCCGCTGTCTTTGCCGCAGTTTGATTTGTAAAGAGTTTCTTTGTCCTCTGCTCATTATTCTCTCTCAGTTTGTGTCTGGAGAGTAAAATACTCGCTGTGAGCGAATACGATCACTGTGAAAACAGATTAAACCTGTTTGAATGTGTAAGCGAGCGTCTTTGTGGCAGTCTCCCCCTGTGTGTGTGTGTGTGCGCGCTCATCTTTTCACAAGATTCAAACCAGTACAAGCAACAAATCAATTATCTTCTGTCGAAAGATTCCACAGATGATTTGACTAATTACCCCCACACTCCGTTAAATCGCCAAGAAACAATTATTTCCAGCCAAAATATAACAAACGCTAACGCACACACACTCACACGTCCAATCAATCATTGGTAAATGTGTTCATCAGTAAAACACAAATCACTGTAATTACAGTCAGACTTGCTGCAGTGACGTTTCACAGCTCAGAGAGAAAAACCTGTGTGTGTGTGTGTGTGTGTGTGTGTGTGTGTGTGTGTGTGTGTGTGTGTGTGCGTGTGTGCGCGCTTGTGTGTGTGTGTGTGTGTGTGTCACCCTGGATTGAAAGTTTGGAAAGAGGCCACTGATGCTGATCCACCAGCGGGGGGCGCCGTCATTCCTACAGTCAGAGATCAGCACACATACACACACACATAGACGTTGCTTATTGAAGTTCCTCATGAAAACTTTCCTCATGTAGATGTTCCTCGTGAAGAGGTTCCTCATGTCGATGTTCCTTGTTGACGTTCCTCTTGAAGACGTTCATCATGTAGATGTTCCTTGTGAAGACGTTCCTTTTAACGTTGCTTGCAGATGTTCCTCATGAAGATGTTCCTCATGTTTACGTTCCTCAAGATGTTCCTTTTATCATATCTTGGGAAGACGTTCCTTTTAACGTTCCTCATGAAGACGTTCCTTGTAGATGTTCCTTGTGTTGGCGTTCATCAGGAAGAAGGCCTGGATTAATTACGTCATCCGCCGTGATTTCACGCTGGCGTTCCTGAGCTGCTCATCGAGTCAGATGTCAGGTGGTGGGGGGCGTCAGTGCTTTCACATCACATTTCCCTTCATCTCCTTCTGGCCACTAACACAAAACGATGGCAGTGTCCTTTCACCTGCACCTCCTTCTCCCCCCATGTGGTCTGGAGAGAGGAGAGGAGGAAAAATATCCAATTCACATTAAATGTGCTGCTGTAGTTGAAAGGGCAGAAAGCTCCATTAAAGGAACATTCCGTAAGATTAGACTGCAGCTGATTGAAAGCGATTACAGAGAAAAGAAATTGTCAGAATCTGGACAATATTTGTTGGTATTTGCTGTGTGTCTGTAAAACTGTTCTCAGTGTTATGACAGGATTGTTGTCAGCTAATGACGCTGCATCTTGTTCATTTACATTATATCTATATGTAGGCTTATAAATATCATTTTTGTTGTAAATTGGAAATAAATGGGTCTGTTTATGTTTTTGATGTTTTAAGAACAAACTTATTTTGTCTATTTCTTCTGATCTGTAACACAACATGGGCTCTTAATATATAAGTAGATTTTAGCAAATCATGATACATGTTTACTGTGACAAAAAACGTAAAGTAAATTGTAGCTTTGCAAAAAAAAGAGACGATGGGCCGTAAAACCTTGAAATGTGTTGTTTTGGGTTAAATGGAACATTGAAGCATTGTGAGGAGGGAAATCAAACCGCTAACCATTGCAGTACCGTATCTGTCCATTAGTGTCGCTGTGGGTGCCTGCGGCGGTTAAACTACCGGAAACAGCCGACATGAACCGGAGGAAGAAAACAACGACGAACAGCATGTTGATAGCACAAGTGCTGGACCGACAAGCTACAAAACTCGTGTTTTAATTCGACTATTTTAACCAGTTGGTACGCAGTTAGACGTTTGTTAAAGACAACAGCAAGTTTTCTTCGCCGGAGATGGGAGTCCCGGCATTTTTCCGCTGGCTCAGCCGGAAGTATCCGTCGATCATTGTGCATTGCGTGGAGGAGAAGGTGAGCGTTAGCTAACAGCGTTAGCCTGCTAGCAAACAGAGCAGCAACTCTGTCGCAGCAACGTTAGCGTCAATGTTTTGATATGTTTTGATATTATGCATTCTATGTCATTATCACGATGTTTTTTCCGGACCCTTTTCTTCCCGCCGTGAATTATTTTCTTCGAATATTGTCGGTTTTGATTCGTCTAACGTCGACGACGAGCTGGGAGAAGTGGATGTAAACAAAACAGCGCGATTCAGTTTGTTGTTTGGTAGATTCTCACCAGCATCGTTTGAATATGAAGGCGTGATCACCCGTCGATCACTGTTATGTTTCGCTGTTTCCATCAGATATGAACCGAAAAAAACACCTGGAAACAGATAGAATAGGAAGGTACTTTAATCATCACGTGAGGGAAATTCGCACATCACAGCAGTCACAAGTAAAAATAAATTCTAGATTCTAATTGAAGAGATAATCTAACAAAGCCAAAAACTAAAACTAGACGTATTTACAAATTCTTTTAAAATATAAGGAATACAGATGTTCAAATGTCTGTTCTTAATGAATGGATGAAGATATTTGGTTCACATGTGCTGACTGATCTTTCTTACTGTTCTGTGTGTTTCCAGGGGAAGGAATGCAATGGAGTCCGTATTCCAGTGGATACAACCAGACCAAACCCCAATGAGGTGGAATTTGACAATTTGTACTTGGACATGAACGGGATCATTCACCCTTGTACACATCCAGAAGACAAGTAGGAACCTTTGTTTTGTGGAAAATTAGTTATAGTTATAGTCGCCCTTTAATGACTTCAATGAGAATTTATCAGTCCTGTTTTGACAAGCATCTGTTTGAGATTCATAGCCTCCTCAGTCACTTTCTGTGAAAACAGACGCTCTAGTTTTAAACATTGACTTTTCATCCACAGACCAGCACCCAAGAACGAAGACGAGATGATGGTCGCCATCTTTGAATACATCGACCGCTTGTTTAACATCGTGCGTCCGAGGAAAGTCCTGTACATGGCCATCGACGGAGTGGTAAGTTTTAGTCTGAGACACGAAATGTTCTCATGATCATCTTTAGAAAAGCTGCTGTTCAGTACAAGTAACTCTGAAACTCGGACTAGGCTCCACGCGCAAAGATGAACCAACAGCGATCGCGTCGCTTCCGTGCCTCCAAAGAAGGAGTGGAGCTGGTGGAGGAGAAGAACCGCATCCGGGAGGAAATCATCCAGAGAGGTTTGTGTCTGCTGAGTCCTCATTTCACACAGGAGACAGACACAGACGCTTGTCTAAGCTGCAGGACAATTAAGATTCAAACAAGTAAATTTCTCAGGGAAATCAACAAGTATCCATGTATTGATCTGTCTAAGCTTGCACCTGGAGGAATTTATCGTCGTACAGCAGGTGCCGCTTTCAGTTCACCTAGAAGAACTGTTCCTGCTATCCCTACCTCTGAGCTGTTGCTACGTCTCTGCGCTGACTGGTTCAGAGTCACCTGACAGGTCATGTGTTGTTCTCCGCAGGCGGTTACCTTCCACCTGAGGAGATTAAAGAGAGATTCGACAGCAACTGCATCACTCCAGTATGTCTCTGTGATGATTTCACACATGGAACACTCGTGTTAGACTCTCACTCGGTTTGACTTGTCGCGTCTTCAGGGGACCGAGTTCATGGACAACCTGGCTCATTGTCTTCGCTACTACGTCGCTGAGCGACTCAGCAACGATCCCGGATGGAGGAACATCACCGTGAGTGCTGAGTTGGCAGAATGACGGCGGTTGTTTCAGCCTGGCTGACCGCTGCCGTTGTGTTGCGCAGGTTTTCCTGTCTGACGCCAGCGTTCCCGGTGAAGGTGAACACAAGATCATGGACTACATCAGGAGACAGAGAGGTACGGGGGCCTCGGAGGGGTAAACCTCACCTGGATGATGAACATGGATTGATTCGAGTCTTTGATTTCCTCTGACAGCTCAGCCGCACCACGACCCCAACACACACCACTGCCTGTGTGGCGCCGACGGTGAGATTCTCCTCACACGACGACTAATTCAGAAGTAAAGTGACCTAACATCTTCTCTCTGTCTCAGCGGATCTGATCATGCTTGGACTGGCGACCCACGAGCCAAACTTCACCATCATCAGGGAGGAGTTCAAGCCCAACAAGCCTCGGCCCTGTGCGCTCTGCGGGCAACTCGGTCACGAGATCAAGGATTGTGAGGGCGTGGCCCGAGAGAAACGGGGGGAGGTGAGAAGCGCTCTCGGGGTTTTACTCTGTGAAAACGTCCGGAATGTTTTGTAAGTGGTTTTCTTCTTGTCTGGCAGCATGACGAGTTTGCAGACACGGTCCCGGCGTCTGAGCAGGAGTTCATCTTCATCCGTCTGTGTGTGCTGCGGGAGGTATGACATCACACCGACCCATCAGAGTTTCACCTCTTCCTTTTGCACTAAAACATCTCTTCTCCCGTCACGCCTCCAGTACCTGGCCCGGGAACTGACCATGGCCAGTCTGCCGTTCACCTTTGACTTTGAGAGGAGCGTGGACGACTGGGTGTTCATGTGCTTCTTCGTCGGCAACGACTTCCTTCCCCACCTGCCGTCCTTGGAGATCAGGTAAAGTACATGTTTGTGTATGAGGCGACAACCAGACGGAAAGCTGCTGTTCTCTGAAACAATGACCGTCTCTCTCAGAGAGGGAGCGATCGATCGCCTCGTCAACATCTATAAAGACGTCGTGCACAAAACCGGAGTGAGTATCCTCAGCGGGGCGGGTCGTGGTTCCGAAGCAGCTTCCTGTCCGTCTGATCACCTGCGTCTGTGCAGGGTTACCTGACCGAGAACGGCTTTGTCAACCTGGAGCGAGTTGAGCTGATCATGCAGGCGGTGGGCGTAGCCGAGGACAACATCTTCAAAAAACGCAAAGAGGATGACGTAAGCTTTTTCCTGCATCTGATGATCCAGCATAGTCAGTCCAGTAACAGTTTACAACCTGCAGCTACCTTCATCCACCTCCGCCTCAGTTCACCCTGAGGCGCCGAGCTGCGGCCGCTCATTGTGACGTCATGTAAACTACTGTCGTTTCCACAGCAACGGGTGTGTTGTGACGTGCTGTAAAGCGGAACAGCACAACAAACCCACCGGAGAAGTCAACTATTTTTCTCCATGAATTTCCCCAGCTGTTATCATAGCATTTCAGGCTAATGTTGAGGAGACACGCTTCAAAAGGATTTATCAGCGTCCTCCTCGGCATACATTCAAAAGTTAGTATGTTTGTTTGCATTTTTGTAGCTGGATACAGACACGCCCCACGTGGGTACCTGTTGTTAGCTCGCAGCTGACTGGTCAGAACCCTCTGGAACTTCTAGAATCAACCAGAAACGAGGAGCAACGGGACCACTCAGCCCACTGACACTGTGTCTGCAACCGTTCCGTTGCTCCTGGGCTGGACCTTAAAAGAAAAGCACAGAAATGTAGAAACTTGCATTCATGACTTACTGCATGTCACGTTTGTTGTGTTGCAGGAAAGTTTCAAGAGAAGGATGAAAGAGAAAAAAAAGAGGATGAGGGTGAGTGAGCGATGGAGGAGGAGGATGATGAAGAATCAGACTCTTGCAGTTTGCTCGTCACATGTCTGTGGTTGTCCGTTGAGATGTTTCCATGTGTCACAGGTGGAGCAGCAAGGCCCAGCCTTCCTCACCTCGGGTCAGTTCGCCCCTCATGCTCTGGGGAGGAGAGGTCTCCCCGAGCCCGTCCAGAACGCCCGGCAGCAGGCCTACGACATGAGGACGCAGCACAACAAGGTGATGGACGGACAGGGGCAGTCGTGTCGGACGAGACGTTTGAAGATCTGACGCTGTCTGATTTCTCCTGCAGGATGCTGCTCAGTCCCTGAAGTCCATGATGAAGAATGGAGGCAACGTAAGTTCCGGATGAAACCAGCAGATTGTTTTCAGTTGGCGTCCGTTCACTGATTCAGGACATTTGAAGTCGTGTTCAACGTTGACTTGAATTAAACGCTGTGGTTATGTCTCCTCTCTGGACTCGTGTCGCCCAGATGGCCGCTGGCCCCAGCGATGGCCCGGACCACCGGGGGGTCAAGAGGAAGGCCGACGACAGCGATGACGAGCCAGAACCAGAAGACAACGTCAGGTAGAGCAGTAAAACGTACAGACGGATCCACCTGCAGCTTTAAGCAGATGGTCTGTGGAGGTTCAGGTTCACAGCTAACAGCTGTTAGCCATGTTAGCCACTTCACAGCCATGTTGCTGTCATTACGGTAATGACCCACCGTCTTCCAACATACCATAATGACAGCAGCCGCTTGCTCTTCCTTCACACCAGGTAGAGGAACTGAGTGACACTTCTCAGTTCTCAGGAAAGGTTTTCTAGTAGCACAAATAGTCCAGGGACCCTGTCGGTGTCAAGGGGTTAATACAGATCACGTCTGTAACGTAACTGTGGTGTTTGTGTTGTGTGGTTTTCTTTTGCATCCAGTGGAAGAATCAAACCGTCTCTGTACTAGTAGAACAATGAATTTAATGTGTTCATTGTTAAAGCGTTCACCCAAACAGATGGACCAGCTCAGCCAGCAGAACCAGAGTGGTGTGCTCATTAACACACACACACACCTCTCGTCTTCCTCTGCATGTGATTAATATGGAAAGCAGGAAGATTGGAGTAAATTCCTCTGTGACGCACTCACCAAAGCTGCTAAATCCACCGCGTTGAATTGGTATTCATGGAGGTTTTCCTGTCAGGAGGCGGCGCTCCCTGCGGGCCGCTCCACAGATCCACAGCGCAGATGCCGGCCGCCTTGATTAAGTGTGCAGAACCGCCCCCCCCCAAAAGAAGTCAAAGCCATTAAACTATTCTGGCAGGAAGTTTTTCAGGAAAAAAAACAGCAGCTTCCTGAGCGCTTTGACTGTTCTAGTCAGCGGTTGGTGGTTCTGTCACGGCCCCAGTTGGTTCTTCTACGTCTTTGTAAAATGTTGAATGACAACATTTTATTTATTTAGTCAGCTTACGAACTACTCTAGGTTCTGGCGCTGAGAAAAACGTCTGTTCTGTGAGTGTTCCACCCCCGGCGGGTCTTGACCAAACTGACAACGTAGGGTACGGAGTAGCCTGACGCCACCTCTCCAGAAATTAAACTAGTCGTCATGGCTACCTCCAGGGACCTCCACAGACGACAACAATTGATGTGATTGGACTGTTTGTGTCATGTGATTTCACCAGCTCTTAGACCGCAATGAAAAAATAGAACCGAGCTGAAGACGATTTTGACCAAAAAAGTGAGAGAAAATGAGGGAGATCTTGCTGTAGTTAATGCTGGAACAAGATCTGCCCACTGTCAGTCACTGTTACTGAAAGGAAACAAAAACACTGAGAACAGGAAAAAACAAAAAACAAACAGCGGTGAGATTCAATGCAACGTAGAAAGAGACGAAGAAGAACCGCTCTGATGGCGTAGGACCTGTGTAGGTACGATGCCGGTGACCTGGGCCTAACGCTGCCGTTCCCCGCAGGCTGTGGGAGGAGGGCTGGAAGCAGAGATACTACAAGACAAAGTTTGACGTGGACGTGACGGATGAGGACTTCAGGCGGAAGGTGGTTCGGTCATACGTGGAGGGTCTCTGCTGGGTGCTGCGCTACTACTACCAGGTAACTCATCACTGAGTTGGGGTGGCCCAGGCCCAGTGAGGAGGGTGTTCCTGTTTGTGGCTTCCTGTCCACAGCTCGGAAAAGGACTTGAATTCTCGCTCAGAACGCCGGAACGCTCACAAAACTGTAGTTTTCTAAATGATCCAAGTGGCACCACAACGCTCTCAGCTGATTTATCGTCTCTGTCGTGTCCCTGTCACATGACACCTCCTCCTCCAGTGCGTCTGTTTGTTGTGTGAACACGGAATCATTTTGTCGTTAAATATTGCCATGAGCCGGGGATCAGTCCGGGCTGATTGCGGCCCTGCTGGTGTTCACGTGCCGCGTCGACTCCGCTGGCTCGCCAGCCCAAAGCCCATCTCAGGGGGCTGTTCTGGATGAATTAATTAACGGGGCCCCCGGTGGACGGGGACGTGTCTGTGCACCGCTGCCACACATTCACCGTTCCACCACCGATCACGTATACCTCAGCCGAGGAGGAGGGAGCAGAGCGGCTGCTTCATCCAAAACAAGGACGTGACTCACACTTTGTCCTGAGAATCTTTTTTTCTCTAGATTTTTTTCTGTTTCTCTGTTTTGTTTTAAGTGTATTGAATTTTTAGATAAATCATTATTTTTTGCATCGATACATGAAAGCATTTTTTTCCTGCTGATACCTGCTGATTAATCAAATTACTAACTTTTAAAAATGTATTTTATTATTTCTTTTCTTCATTGCAGAGCAGCTCTACTTCTCTGTGAAACTGTAAACGTTTATATAAAAAATGTATTTTTAAAAAATATTTTTGCCCCTGTGCCCTTTGACCCCGTCAGCCACAGATGCATTTGTTCTTGGGACAAAAGGTGTCGTGTGGTTTACATGAACGGTCTGTGGAGCGTTGGAGTGTTGCAATCGGCCTCCTCCACCTTTTCTCATGCTAAAGTCCCGTATTATCATTTAAATGAACGTGTTTAATGATTGAGTGCTGGGCTTGGCGCCGCACTGGACGAGAGTGTAGGGGTTCATCGGAGGGTCCGGCTCTCGTCAGAGGTGGAGGGTGAGACGCTCTGGAAGTGTCAGTGGTGTTTCATCTGTGGGAATCTGCTGAACACGACTCGTCCCTCCGTCCGTCCGCGACGTGTGGTGAAAATGTCGAGGCGGCAGATGGCAGCTGGCGGTGCAGTTTTTCGTCCGCGGCGACGGACATCCAGTGCTCAGGATTCATTTTTAAATGTCACGTACGTTTGTGCGATCAGACTGGATTTTCAGCTTTGTGCTGCGCTGTGGGTTCCACAGAAAAAAAGGGCAAATCAAAGCTTTTTATTTCCATTTCCTACGATATTCTTTTTCCCTTTTGTCCTCGTGCACGCTCGTTAATAAGAAAATTAACATTTAAGTGAGAGCGTGTGCAGCGGCAGACAAATGTTACATGTGGTTTTTATTCCTCACAGCGCTGAAACTTTTATTTATCTGCTTTTCTTTCACACGAGCTCTTAAATCACTTCAGTGTTTTTATGTCGGCAGGGCTGTGCCTCCTGGAAGTGGTACTTCCCCTTTCACTACGCGCCGTTCGCCTCCGACTTCAAAGACATTAAAGGGATGTTCTCCGACTTTGAGAAGGACACCAAACCGGTATGAACCGACTGAAGCCACATCCACACGCAACCGGAATGGTTTTGTTGAAACGTTTTCACACTGAATCAGACGTGTGCGTCCACACAAATCCAATGAATAGATTGTAGTACATCCTCCAGGCCTATAGGTGGTGCTGTAACACTGTCCAGACAAAATGTTTAACCTGAACTAGTCTCCGTGTGGACGTGGCTTCAAAGAGTGACTGTGCTATTTGCGACGTGTCACGCTGCAGTTCAAGCCGCTGGAGCAGCTGATGGGAGTGTTTCCTGCCGCCAGTGGAAACTTCCTGCCTCCGACGTGGAGGAACCTCATGAGCAGCCCGGTACGTTTTCCAGGCTGAGCGCTTCTTTGACCGATCCCCCGTCTGTCATTGAGATCAGTTGTGTATTTTAAAACTTGATGCAGGATTCTTCCATCATCGACTTCTACCCGGAAGACTTCGCCATCGACCTCAATGGGAAAAAATACGCCTGGCAAGGTGAGTGAGAGCTGAGCCGATCCGATCTGGGGCTGAACGCCGACACTCACTGGTCCTCTCCTCTTTGTGCAGGAGTGGCTCTGTTGCCCTTCGTGGACGAGCGTCGGCTGAGGGCTGCGCTGGCTGACGTCTATCCTGACCTCACGGATGAGGAAGGTCAGCGTGCTGCAGTCAATCTTCTCCAGACCGAAGATTCCAGGAGCAACAGGACGGTTCCAGCAGCACTGTCTGCAATCCAAACGGTCCCGTTGCTCCTCGATGCCGGTCTGCGTGGGAAGTTCCAGAGGATTCTACCTGTTCAATGGTTGTAGATCGCCTGCGGCTTGACTCACTGCCACCCTCTGTTTGTTGCAGTGAAAAGAAACAGCCTGGGCAGTGACTTGATGTTTCTGGGCAAATCTCACCCGCTGTTCGACTTCATCCATGAGCTATACCGGGCAGAATCTGACGAGGTAACTCTGAAGTGACTGACGTCCGGTTAAGAAGCAACAACCGATGACTGGATAAGTAGAACAATGGTGTTTTGCGGTGGTTGCCGTGCCGTGCAATCAGTAAATCCCTCTGTGTCCCTCAGGGCACTGAGATCCCTGCAGAGCTCTGCCACGGAATCCAAGGTACATTAACTCTAGATGACGACCCTATTCTACCAGATAAGTAAGAACCAGCTGCCTCAGCCGCTCTCTTTGCACATTTGTGGGCTCGTGTGTCTGATGCTTGTCGCCTAATACCCTGCTGAAGGCGAGCCGGTCCAGTCCGGTCTGGTCACCTGCTGGTCTATTCACTGGGCTTTGATGTTTTGTCCTCTAGGACGGTGATGTCACCCATCCCCACACTGAGGGACATTTCACAAAACAGCGCCATCGGGTAAGAACATACAGAAACACACAAACCTGCAGTTTAACTGGCAGAGAGAGGTGGTGTCGTGGGGGCAGAGGTGTTATCGCAGGAGAGAAATTCCAGAAACATAGTTGCTTCACGATGAGGACATTGGAGAATAGGGGGTTTGTCTGTGATGCAGAGAACGTCCTGTCAAACTGCTGGAACTCTTTCTGAGAACGGTTCCTTATCCATTCCAGAGTGAAGTTCAAGGACCCTCAGTTTGCAGAAGGATTTGTGTTCAAGGCCGTTCTCCTTCCTGAAGCCAAGTGAGCATTTGTCCCGTTTCCTCCCTCATCGTTAGCGACTGCTACTTCATCCTTTTGTCCTCGTTCAGGATCCCGACCAAAGTCTTGAAGCCGGGGGACTGGGAGCAGCGGGACAGGAAGTCCTGGAGACCTCAGCTGGGCTTCAACCCCAACAGGCAGCAGGCTCACCTGGACCAGTCGGGCTTCAGAGCTCTGGGGTATGTTTGTCTGCCACACACCCGCAAACAGTAACGGACAGAGAAAGGAAAGTGGGCGGAGCATCAGTTCCACCGGCTGACTCCCAAGTTCACCTCGGCAGTTGATGTAAACCTGTGTGTGCGTGCACAGTGTTGATCCTGTTCAAACGTGTGTGACTTTTTTTTTCCTCCTCAGTCACAGTCTGAACAGAAACCAACATGGCGGAGGGCAGTACAGCAACGCACCCCCTCCAGGAAACTACCACCAGGGAAACTACCGTCATTCTCACGGTGGCGGCCACCAGCCTTACCAACGTAAGACACACACACACACACACATCTACACCTGTAAATACAAAGTGATGCGACCCGCTCATCGCCTGCACGTGAACGTAGATGTCTGTGAGTAAGACGCTTTTTGTTCATCAGACAAGTGACTGATGATGTCACGTGACGATGGTTTCTATAACGACGTCCTCCGTGTGCCTGCGACGCGCCAATTAGCTCCCGGCTATTCTGGTGCCACTTGATGCAAATGGGGGTTTGCGGCTGTGGTGAATTGCGCCCCCACCGGCCCCCACCACTCATTCCTGGTGTTAAACCAGAGAATTAGAGCTGTGGGGTGTTTTTTTTGTGTGGGGGGTATTAAACAGGAATTCTTCTAGATGTTAAAGCACAGGCGCGCTTTATTATATCAGAGTCATTAATTCAAGTGTTATATGAGATTTCAGCAGGTGGAATTCAGCCTGTGTGCATGCGGTTGTTGCATGTGTGCTGGTGTGTGCTTGCAGTTGTGTGTGGTTGTCGATCTGCGCCAACATCTCTATTGCCCACATCACACTCTCTCACTGACAATCCTCGGCTTGGCCAGTAATCATCACAGGCTTTGCTCCCCTGGGCTTTTGTGACGTGTGTGTGTGTGTGTGTGTGTGTGTGTGTGTGGCCAGGGGGGGGCCTGATTAGAGTGTGTGGGGTGTGTGAGTGGGGGGGTAATGACACTGTGGAGTGTACCCGTGGCCCCCGGTGATCCCGTCTGATTGCGGCTGTGACGCCCTGAAGAGGCTTGTAACCAAAGTTAACTTCCCTCTTTGACGGGACGGGCGCCTCCTGTGGTGGTGTGTCAACACGCCGCCTTCCAGAGCGGCGGGGGGGG